>JASSUY010039443.1:0-52076 GCA_032466535.1 Forpus xanthops | reverse complement strand
AAAAAAAAAAAAAAAAAAAAAAAAAAAAAAAAAAAAAAAAAAAAAAAAAAAAAAAAAAAAAACAAAAAAAAAAAACACACAAAACCATGCATTAGGACAGTGAGAAATTTTTTTATATAAAACATTCTATCAATCAACCTGCCTCACTAGCACTAACCCTGCCTTTGTCATCAATGTAACAAAAGACCTGCAGGCACAACTGAGACAGCTTTTACTCACATGCTCTGAAGTTTTCATCAGTGTAACATTGCCAATTTCAGGTCATAAGCCTGTTCAGAACTGCTTGTGAATAAAAAGAAGTTACTCTAAAGAAGGCTGCCTGTGACCTAAACTGACTGGTAAAGTTACCTTAACTCACTCAGATCACGGAGTACATGAATGCATCCGGGCTTAAGCACAATTTTTCTGATATCAACCAGTTATGACTACAAAGTTCCTTATGATGTTATTCCAAACAAGTGGTAGAATATACATACACACACCGACTCTGAAAAAATCCTTTGCACTTCCAAGTACTAACATGTATATGCACCAGTGACAAGACAGAAATAATGAAGTTGTACCTAGGCAGTTATCAACACTTGATAGATTATCTGTCTGGCCATACGTTTCATGTTTTAAGTGCAATTTAAAAATTGGTATTACAGTACTTTGTAATGTCAGAGGCAGAACCTTAATTTAACTTTATAATTCTAGATAAAATAGCTTTCCCTTGAAAATGAAGTGATGCGTCACACACTTCAAACTGGGTATTCTATAATCGTAGAGCTTTTTGTTACTGTTAAAGCTGCAATTTAGTTTCTGAGGCAGAAAAATGCAGTAATACAAGGAATACATTAATAAAGGTTTCAAAAATTAGGCTATGAAAAATCATTGCAGCTAGAATTTCAGTACAGGAAATTACAGGAAAAGACTCAGAAAACATTTATTAGAGAAGCCTAAAAATATACATTTTAAGGTGCTTTTTTAATTGCATGGATATTATACTTAACTAGTCATCCACAGTTTGGATGAGATCTTATTCCCAAATTCTGTATTTATTTTGCTCTCATTCCACTGCATCTGAGAGTTAACAGCAATAAAAACCTGTACAGAGCTGGCAGGAAAACCTTATTGTGAAACATATGGCATTAAATTATCAGTAACACCATTATATTTGTCAACAGAAGACAAATATTGCTCTTCTCCCCCCTCTTCCCCATGCTAGACAGGTAAACAGTTTTTTTTCTTTTGTCAATCAAATTTCTGATTTCACCTAACTCCCACAAGCTCAGCAGATGACAAGTTACAATAGCCAAAATGCACTTTCATTTAACCAAAATACTTCCTTTTGCATAATACTTACGTGGCTTGAATGCAGACCCTAAAGCAAAATTCGCAGAAAAACAGGAGGTTTTGCAAGCAATTCTCCACCATTTTTGGTGAAGATCAATAAACTACATTGTGATTAGCTGTATTAAGACTCCAAGACTGCCTCCTCATTTGCGGGAACCATATTTTAGTCAACAGAGCAGATTCTAAATCATTTACACAAAGCCATGAAAACAGACAGCTCTAAGAGGTGGCTTCAAGCTTTTGAAAGTTACATTGGTTTGCTTTTCATGCTGAAATACAATAGAAAACCCTCATTGTTTCACTTCATTAACTTCTATTAGTCAGCCAGGTGAAAATATTTATGGATACTTGTGTCATTAATGGTAGGCCTAGGTACACATTTCAAAGGGACACATTCCTGTAAACTGAGTAAGTTTTGCACACATGGGAAATATTTTATACTCCTTTAAATACTTAATATGAACACATTATGCCACAAAGATACTACTGTCCATAATCCCCTAGCAAACAGCAAGATGTGCACTTGTTAGGAATATTTTGTATATTCCCTTCCATAAGCGAGAAACCCATAACACCTTTGTCCTGCTATTTCCCAACTTACTGTATAGGGCATGGGTATAGGCGTACCATTTCACAATTGAAAAACTAGAAATGCTTGTATTCAAAGAGCTGGAAAACAATCTAGGCTAGAGAGCAAAAACAACAAAACCTAAAATGAAGCTGGCATTTCTAAGTTGCATTGTAGTGAACAAAAGTTCTTGTCAATACAGCCAACAGCATTACTGTGTATCTTCACTTATGCATTCCAGAAGACAGATAGGATTAAGCAAGCCTGTAGAGTAAGCTTCCCTACTGGCACCTTGACTTGGTTCAAAATAGTACAGACAGGTTCAGGCAGCATGAGAACTCAGAAATCTTTAATGGTTCCACTGCCTCTGCTTGCGATGTACAATACCTATTTCCTAGATAAACAGAGAATTTAAGCCCCCAGAGTCTGAATCCAGTACCTTTGATAAGCTCTAACTTCATTTTTAAAAATGATAAAAGAAAATGTAATTTGCTTTCCAGCTTTACCAGTAATCCATATGTGCTCATATTGCAGACTTGCAAAAACATCTATGAGATCAATAACAAACATCCTACTTGTTGTTCATTCTTCTGCTTTATGCAAAGAAAACATTCCCCAACATACATTCACTGTACACTTCTGCAGTTTGATGGAATATGGATAACACAAACAGAAACCCACACTGAAAATGGCAAAATGCATGTCCTTTACCTACAGGCAGGACACCTGTAGAGACAAAACCCGAGTTCTACATTTCTGAACAATAAAGAAAAATAAATAATAATGTCACAATAAGACAGCAACCAGACTGAAATGTCTCAGATATCAGGGAGTATTAGATTCACATTGGCCAGTGTCTCTCAAGGCTTTCCCTTGTCAAAGAGGCCCACCTCCACCGGTTCCTCATTCCAGTTACAGGTTACTCAGTCAACCCCATTAGTGGTAAGATTTGATTTTTCCTCCTATATCTGCATGCTTTCACTGAGGCATTCAGGCACACTCTACTCCAAGTCTTGCCTTCTATGTATTTTAACTTGCCTTCAGACTTCAAAAATTTGGAAGCATTTCACTACTTCTTCATACCTATTTCCCACCTAGCTGTAGCTGGGGAAAAAAAAAAATCATGGACAAGTAATCACTCTGCTTAAATCTTTAATAGTACAGCTCATTACAGACATTACCTAGAGAATTTACTTATAGGAAATTAGGAAATCCTAGCCGTCCACGTGCAAGCTTGAGTATATTTACTTATTAGGACAGTTGCTTCTATCATGAAGACAGCAAGAAGCACCACCCCTATTGTTGCAAAAAAAAAGCACAGTTATTTGCTAAATGTGAAATCCTCAAACCAAATAGTGGAAACCCAAACCAGGAAGCACTAGAACCTCTGAAAAAGATGGCTGCAGATGCCTAATTATCACTAACCCACTTTCTCAGTTTGCCAAAAGGTTTGGGATTTCACTTTTCTTTAGCTTCAACCTTGAGCACACACTTTATTTTTTGGCTTTTGCCACTTAATAAATAAAATTATTCTAAATGCCACTGCACTTGTTGCTACAATCCATACTACATGCTGATTTACTATGTTAGTACTCAAAAAGGTAAACCTTTAAACCATTGCAAACATAAAAGCCCTAATTTCAAAACACTAAAGGACAATATATATATTTCTGTATAATGTTAAGCACTTCCATACTGTTACTAGAAACACAGCACTTCTATTTCATAGCCTGATATGATTAACTGCTAGACTTCTATGTATTTTCAAGTTACTTCCAATTCATAGTTTTCAAAAACACGCCTGTAGGTACCTTTTTCCTGAGCCTTTTACCCGATTATTTTGGCCATTATGTTCTCTGCGCATTTTGCTGTTATTGCTCCCGTTCACCTTTCCGCTTGTCATTATTAAATATTTTCATTATCTCCCTCCTGCAGCCTCACGTGTGAGGATCACAAGGCAGTGTAGAGTAAAAGTCATCTGGGTGATTTTACTGAAGGCAGCCGTTTCACGCGGGTGATTTACTGCTCACATTACAACAGCAGAGCATTAGCCAAACATCGGAACAAAATTCCCTGCCAAGCATTCTGAAGTATTTCGATCCCATCGGGCTGTGAAACACACCCGCGCTCTCACAGCGCTTTCTTTCACAGCGTTAGAGCCCTCCCGCCTGCTGCAGACCTAACAACCGACCCCGGGCCAGGCGGGCACACCCGGCCAGAGGCTGTTGTAAATCAATCGTTACCCCCTCCACACCGCCACTGAGGCGGCCATCCCCCCCCACCCCGTCCTTATCAAAAGACCACCTACACCAACTCTTCCCTACAAGAAAAGCTGCCCGCCCCGAGGGATACCAAGCCTATCCCCGCCAGCAAGCCCCGCCCCTTCACCGCCGAGGTGGGCGTGTCCTAAAGACGAGGCCCCGCCCCCAGATGGGGAGAGGAGGGGAGGGGGATGTGAGCTGGAGAGCGCTCGCTCCCGCTTCAGGACGAGTAGCGGAACGCCGAGCGAGCGAGCGGTGCTTTCTTGATGCTCTCGGCGCTCGCGCCGACCCCTGGTATCCCCATCGCCACTTCCGGCGGCGCGCCAGGCGGGCGAGCGGGCCGGGAGTCGCGGTGGCAGCCGTGGGTGGCTGGGCGCTGCCGCCGTGCCCCTCCCTCCCCGGGCCTCCCCTTCCCTCCCCACTCCCGTCAAACAGGTACGGGGGCGGGGCTGCACTTCCCCGGCACGCACCGGGACGAGGGGAAGGAGGTGGGGTCGCAGTAGTTTCCTTGGGAGCGTCACCCGGCAACTGGGGGTTATGGGTGTGACGGTGAGGAGCGCGGGCTGCCGGGGACCGGGCAGGAGCGGGATGTGGCTGGTGCTGAGTGGCGGGAGGAGTTTGGTCGGCCTGAGAAGGCGGTGTCCCGCAGCTTTGGGGCCTGTGAGCAGCAAGGCGTCCCTTTCTCTGCGGGGAGGAGCGAGGAATGGCGGCCTGTCGCGGCTGGGGAGTCTCTGTCCCTGCCCTGCCCGGGCATCTGGCAGGTGCTCCGGCAGAGCCACGTTTGTCCTCTCCTTGGGGTGTGGCGTGCGCCAGCCCTCAGCTGCCCGCTGGCAGAGGACTGGGCGCAGGCGAGTGGGTAGAAAGAAAGCTTCTGTGGTCGTGTTGGTCCCTATCCCCAATTCGTCTTTTGTCTGCGGGGTAGGAGTGAGGTACCACCAAGCAAGGGATCCGTTCGATTTTCCGTCAGATGTGCAGTTGCGTCCCTGTAAGCCGGAGCATCTCTGTTAGGGTGTCAGCTGCTGGCATGCCACGAAGCGTTTGTGGAATTTGCTCCAAAGGAAATTGAGCATGACCAGGGCCAGCGTGGAACTTGCTTTATGTAGCTCTTGCAAGTGATTTTTCCGAGAGTATTGAGACGCTAGTTTCTGTCAGACTCATGTTTTTATTGATGTGCTTCAGGGTTAAATAGAAACCCCAGCTCTTTCACAGTGCTTTTTTCATGCTTGGTGCAAGTCATTAGGTTTTTGTAGGGCTTTTATAGTTATTTATTTGCTTCTTTTTGATGTAGTTCTCTGTTTTAGTTGTGTAATAGGTTAAAATCTTGCTCTGAATGAGAATTTATTTTAAAGGGGAAGAAACAAAAGGTCTCTTTTCTAAACGTGTTGTTTACATTTTCACACATGGGGAAAAAAAGAGGAGGGGAATATGCTTATTTATGCATCAGAACAGCTCTTAAATCAAGTGGCTCTTAAAAAAAAAAAAAAAACAGATTTTTTGCTTTAAACTGAAAGTAGGTAAACTTAGATTAGATATAAGGAAGAAGGTCTTTGCTAGGAGGATGGTGAGGCACCAGAACAGGTTGCCGGTAGAAGTTTGTGGCTGCTGCATCCCTGGCAGTGTTCTAGGCCAGGTTGGAGAGGGCTTTGAGCGACCTGGTCTAGTGGACAGTGTGACTGCCCATGACAGTGAGTTTGGAACTAGAGGACCTTTAAAGGCTCCTTCCAACCCAAACTGTACTATGTTTTTTGCTGCATGTTTGTTCAAAAAGTGAATCAGTTGCTTGAGGGATTTTGGTGAGAAAAGGATGAACAGCATTTGTGATACTTAGAAAAATAATTGTTTGAAAAGTCACACTAAACTTCAGAAGAGTCCTGTCACTGTTGGTAATGAAATTACTTGTTGGAGAGTTTTTCAAATGGATATTTACATTTACAGTTTCTTTAGTTGTTTAATAATGTTTCTTGAGCATGATAAAAAAACGTCCCAAGTACTATGCATAATCTTCTTATGGATGGGCTGGGTGTTGTTTCTTACTACTTCAGGGGTAGTCAGTAATTAATTAAAAATAGTGTGCAAGAAGTTAAATGGACCAATTGTAGAAACTGGCAGTGTTCCTGAGGAAATATTTTAAATATATATAGTTGAAAATTGGAAAAATCGTGTGGCATGGGTTAACGCTGGTAGGCATCTAAGCTCTATATAGTCGTTTGCTTACTCTCCCTCACACCCTCAGAGTGATGGGGGAAGATGAAGAGTAAAACTAAGAGTACTTATGGATTGAGATAGAAATTGTTTAAGAAGTGGGGGGCAAAAGTGGAAGAAGACTGGAGACAGCACAGGAGATGTAAAGGCAGTCACTCCCACAGATAGACCAATGCCTCATCAGTTCCTGAGCAAAATATGGCTAACCTCCCTAAACCCTCTCCTCACACATTTTTTGCTGAGTGTGATGCTTTATCACGTGGAGTATCTCTGGTTAGTTTGCTTCACCTATCTGGTTATGCCCCCTTCTCAGACTCTTGTCCCCACCCCAGCCTATTCACTAGATGGGGGACGGAGGGAGAAACAGAAAAGGTGTTGATGCAGTGTATGCTCTGCTCAGCAACAGGTGAAACTTAAGTGTGCTGTCAGCATTGTCTTGATTGCAGATCAAAAATGCAGCACTATACAAGCTGCTATGAAGAAAATTAACTCTGTCCCTCCCAGACCCAATAGATAAATGCACTTGTTACTGTTTCTTCTTCCTTCTGCTTCTGATCCTAACACAGGTATCACATAAATAATACCTAAGTACGTGCCAGACTGGGAAACATAGGTGCGATGCTATGAATTATACAATTCACTCAGTTTTTGGACTCTTGAAGCACACGACAGTACTTGCTGGGCATACATCCTTCCCTATGTTTCAAGTTGGCTGCAAAATGAAGCTCAGATTACTTCTGCAGCTCTTGTTCCTGCTGAGAAAGTGTGGCATCAACATATTCATGTAATTGCTTTCATAAACTTCACCTTAAAAACAGTTCAGTTGTTCTTTCTTTTCAAGC
The DNA here is from genome assembly GCA_032466535.1 of Forpus xanthops. Lineage (NCBI taxonomy): Eukaryota > Metazoa > Chordata > Aves > Psittaciformes > Psittacidae > Forpus > Forpus xanthops. The sequence continues at coordinate 44,868 of JASSUY010039443.1, read as the reverse complement.
TGCTGTAGAATAGAGACAGCCTAGGGATGAAAAAGTAGTTTCTAGTACTGTTAGTTCATGATCAGTTCATGCCTATTTGCTCTCATTCTACTATCCTTAAAATTAAAAATTTTTCCTCCTTACCCCTGTGATACTTTTATTGACAGTAACTCTATTTTGTTTTCATCAGGTTTTTTTTTTTTGTTAGTGAAATTAACACTTTCATTTCTGTTCATAAGGACAATTCGTTCCTCCGTCCTGATAATCTTTTTTGCAGTTGCTCTTTGAATCTGTCTTTGAGGGCTATCAGAACTCTGTTTGATGTTGTACTTAAAGGCTCACTAGTGCCCCTCCTTGCAGGGCATTGGTACTTTTCCTGTTTTTACTGAAAAGAGTCTCCTTAAACATTATCCTTCTTTTTTTATGGCCGCCTCACTTTGGGCTTCCCTAACAATCTTCAAGAGTAAACTCTCTTCCTCTCACTTTTGGTTTTCAGCTGAAGAGCTCTGAATTTAAACATAAATAATTATTATAGTCCCTAAGGTATTCTTTAAGAACTTTAGGAATCTTGTTCCAACCTGATAGTAAGTTATATCAAAAAAGGAAACAACTACATTACAATTTTTATATTAATCTTTCATCTTTCAGCTAAACTTATAAATTCTTATATTGTATAATAAATGACCAGTGTCCATGCAGTTTACATTTACTACATTTATTGCATGATCTAGCTACATTGGCCATTTAAAAATGGCAGGAAATACATTTTTTTATATTTGTGTGATGAGAATTATTTTTGAGCTGGGGAAAACAAACCACAGCAAACAAAATTAAATTACTGACTTCTCGCTGAGCTAGATGCTGGCCTACACTTTAAAATCTTGAGACAGCTGACTGACTAGTGTGTTGAGGCTAAAAAGAAAAAAAAACAAAAAAACAGCCCTCAAACATCATACTCCCTGGTGAGCTGGAAAAAATAATTATTTGCCTCAGTCTAAACTCCTTTTTCAGGTTTAGTCATCCAATTTTGTTTTCTGTTACACATGGCAATGACTGCATGTGGTTAATATTAAAGGAACCATGCCACAGACCTCATCAGATAGCCAATCTAAGTTCTGAGACTCTCTTCTTAACCTTCTTGTTTCTGTCTTCATGTTCTGATCCTCAGAACTGTGTGAGAAACTGAATAAATGTGAGAGTGATGGGGATGTGAGAGGGGATAACTTCTTCCAGTTCAGTGCTTGTAACCAGTCGTAGCCTCAAATGTGTATTTTTCGGCAAGGCTTCCCATGTAGTGGATTTGTCTATTATGTTTCAGTGTGAAAATGAAGTAGACAGAACTACAGTGCTTCAGTATCAGTTCTTTAATTAAAGTGATTTAATCATGGGAATCACTTCTTGCCAAGCAGTCACTCTTGTGCAAAAGGGATAGTTTGAGCTGTTGTGAAACTGACACTGGTTTTCTGTTGCTAGTGTTTTGGGGTTAGTTGGTTTGTTTTGTATAGTGCAGGAATACTGCTTCCCTCATGAATCAAAACTCCTTTTATAAAATGATATTAACTATGTTAACTTTGGGCATCAGGAAAGAGAAATACAATTTGTGAATAAAAACAATCCAACAAACTCATAAACCTTTATAATTTCCATGTAAATGTCACATTTGTTTACTGTTACTGTTGGAAAGCCGTATGTTACGTCTTACCTGACTTCAGCATTTCTTTCAGAGTTCAGACGGAGGACACACAGAAAAAGAAGAGCAGAAAGAAGATAACAATAGCACCGAATGCAGCGAACTAGGAATCATGGATCTGAAATTTACTTCTTCAAGAAAATACATTTCCATCAGTGTACCTTCCAAATCTCAAACTATGTCTCCTCATATCAAATCAGTAGATGATGTTGTAGTTCTTGGCATGAATCTGAGCAAGTTTAACAAACCTACTCAATTTTTCATCTGTGTTTCTGGAGTCTTTATGTTTTATCTAATCTATGGATATTTACAGGTAAATGCTGCGAACTTGTGTCCTAGGCCAATTCTTTCTACCCCTTTTCTTTTTCAGTAATATGTAGAATATGTATTTTAATACGTATATGCATATATATTAATCAGTATTTAACAGCAGCAAATAATTGTATAATGTAAGATTACATTATAATTCATATACCTACAAGTTTTGGTTCAGTTGGACTTTCAGAACTTGATCTTTTACTTCTGTGTGCAAGATAAACCTTTCAATATTGTTTGGACATGTTTTCTTAGTCTTCTGAAAACAAACAAATCATAGAAACCTATAGACTGACATGTAAGTCTTCATTGGTATTGAAACCTTTAGATATCCTTGAGTTCCATGAGTGCTGTACAGTAGTAGACTACTGTTTCTGCTCTCCTTTCAGGGCAGAACTGAAACATGGACTATGTTGGTTAGGTAGGAGCATAGTATTTATGCTGTTTCAGTTAAACATTTATCTTCTTGCTAGCCTTTTCTCATTTATCCTGAGCAACTACACTTCTGTTCTTTTTAAGATCAGTGAGTATTCTCAGGAAAGCAGTGATTTAAAAGTTAATTATTAAAAATCGCTCTTGTTGCCAATGTAGCTTTCAAAAACAGCTAAGAATTTTGTTAAAATAAAGTTATTTCCAGAGAATTAAACAAAGTTAGTTGTAATTAAAAGCAGAATCTCAAAAAGAAAAATATTGGGTAGCATTTTGTTTCATAATTGACACATCTGCATAATTCCTTGTGCAGTACATGTATTTTTCCTTAACAAATTGCTCTAGTTTTAAATGTTCCTTCATTCCTACAGCCTGCAAATGTATAAGCTCATAAGAGCTGTTTAATGTAGGCACTCAAAATACTAGGTACACATTCCTAAGAAATGAAAATTACCAGTAAATATCTGTTAGAGAAAGGTAGTATTTAATTTATTGTGATCTATCTATAAATTTTGGATAAAAGCGGTCTATTGAAGCAAATGAACTGAAAATCAACTGAAAAGCAGTCAGGAAACCATCTATAATATGGGATAGCTATTAATAGATCAAATGTATTCCTCTTGATGAACCAGTCTGTTAATTTCAGTGGACTTACACCAGTAGTAAATTTTCTCATTGCAGTTTGGAAAACCTAAATTGTCTTTTTCAGTACTTTGCAAATTATGTGTAGTAGGTAAATCTTATGGTTAATAACCACCAGCTGCAAAGGCTAGCTTTGCATGTACATGAAATAAAAAAAAAAAAAAAATCTGTTGATTTTGGTTTGATTTGGTATTTTTGTGCATGTTCATGACCTTGCTCTGTTTTTGTTTTTATAGGAATTAATATTTTCAGTGGAAGGTTTTAAAGCTTTTGGTTGGTACCTCACTTTAGTGCAATTTGGATTTTATTCCGTTTTTGGACTAATAGAATTGCAGTTGATTCAAGACAAAAGGAGAAGGTATGTGTTTGTTCAAGTATTTTACCCACTCTTCGTCATAATATAAGCATTTGATATTTATGGTAAATTTAATGTAAATACTGTGAGGCATTGTTAGCAGTTCTGTCATTAAAATAATTTGAATTTACTGAAACAATGTTAGGAAGTATTTTAGAAGCACCCTTAGATTTGAGACCTGTAAATAGCCTTCTTGACTCTACTGTCACATTGTCCCACTTACAGAGCATATTCTATCCTCAGGGTGGCTGAAACAGACTGACTCATGCGTTTGTTACTTGGTATTATCATGTCTAGAATAGGACCAACTGCACTTCACAGCACTTGAATCTATCTATCACTGAATACCTTTTCCTCAAACCTTGGCACCTCCTCACCAAGAGGTCCCTCTAACATACTGTGTGTTTTGGAGAGTGTCAGAGGTCTACTTTCTGTTTGCCATGTGTCTAGTAGGTTTGCTTTAAATGATGTGCTTAGGTTTTGTCGTTTTCTTTTAAGATAGCATTTTCATTCTAAAAATGTCAATGATCATTTGAAAACTTCACAAAAAAAAAAAAATTGGCACAGTGCCATGACAGGACCAAGAGTCAGGGTGTCTTGGTATACCAACCTTCTGTGTTTCCTTTGATAAATAAACTGGCGTCTTCATTTTGATTCTTTAAATAATAATATACGTTCTCAAAAGGAGGTTAAAGAATTACTACTTGAATACTTGCTGAGCCATGAAGTTTTACTGTCAGTATTTGAATGTTGTTTATTAGCAGTAATTGAAAGAAATTACATTTGATACCAGTCATTTATGTGCATTTTAAAATTTCTGTTTCAGAATGAAATTCGTTGAGAAAGATGATCAGGGTGTATTACAAACATATTCCTTTATCTAAATTTTCCAAGCTAAATCTCCTGTAGATGACTGTAATACCAAGATTCATATGTTTATATTTTGTAGAATTCCTGGCAAAACCTACATGATAATAGCGTTTTTAACAGTGGGAACTATGGGTTTGTCAAATACCTCTTTAGGATATCTGAATTACCCTACTCAAGTCATCTTCAAGTGCTGTAAGCTGATTCCAGTTATGATAGGTGGGGTTTTTATACAAGGTAAGTTAGTCTTACTATTAGATTATTTTTTTGTTGTTTCTCTGGGAGGCAATCATGTATGGAATCCTGTACTTTGTTAAATCCCCCTGAGGCTTTTGGAGAGGAATAGGTAACATTATTCCTTTAGGAGAAAAAATATATACATCTGAAGCATCTTCTCAGAAAATCTATAAATACAATGAGATGTGGTGAAAAAGAAGTTGTACAGGTCACTCACAAAATTTCATTGTTAAGTAAGTAACTTTGTTTTCTAAACCAAATCACTTCATAAATGAGCCATTTTCAATAGTGAAATGAAAAACTTGGAATGGAAAAAAAATTAAAATCTAGCTGGTTTGTTAAGAAGTCCTCAACTCTTCTTGTTTGAATCCCAAATTCCTAATTAAAATTCCTAAATTTTGATTAAATGTTTAACCAGAAGTACATGACTTTAGATGTCTTTGGCTAGTCCCAAAGTCACAGCTCATATTCCAAGAACAGAAAAAGGGATCTGGTGGACAACAGATAAAGTGTATAATAATGTGAATGAACATACTTGAGTAATTCTGCATTTAAAAGGCTTAAGGATATTATAAATTTCTGTTTGTTCAATACACAAATATTCATGAAGTCAAGTAAAGCTCTGCATGGGTAAGTGACATGAAACAGAATTAGGATGATCTGTTTCTGTTGAAGTTAATTTTTTGCCCTTCTATTTGCAATAGAAAGTTCAACTTTCAGAAGAGGTTGCAAGTTTACATGCGCACATGCATGCACAGTATTTACCTTTTATTAGGAGTTATTTATATTATTTTAATGCAGAAAGACTAAGGTACTCCCTTAAAGCTTTGTGAGTCTACATAGCAGGGGGGGTTGGAACTAGATGATCTTAAGGTCCTTTCCATGATTCTATGATTTTATGATTGTATTCTCTGATTAAAAAAATATATATATATATATTTATTATGTAAAAATATTCTGTTAAAGTTTCAGGAGTTCAAAACAGTTCCCTTGGAAACTTATATTGAAAGTACAGTTTCTGGAAAAGGAATATGTTACTTCAAACAAGATATACTAAGTCCTGCCTTTTCATTTCTGTACTCTTTCCGCTTCCATCCATGTCCCATCTCTTCCAAACTAAAGACAATATTGAGTTCTAAAAGTACCAAAATAATCTGTTAGTGTTTGGTAATGACTCTTCTCTAATCAATAAGGGCAGCCAAAATGCCTTTCATGAGGGAAAAAATCTTAAAACATCTAAGCCGCTCTGAAGTTTCTGAGATCATGCTTTGTCAGGGAGGATGTGCCTTATGTCATTGAGAATATGCTTTATTTCATTAAGGTTAAAACTAAAACTAACCACAAGAATCAGATGCTAATTTGCTAAGAACCTTTTCCATGTGAAGAACTTCTGTTGTAGAAGAAACTAATTTCAGTCATGAAAGGGCAGAGCCTTAAGTCTTCCGCTTAAGTAAAAACGTAATTGGAATGCTTATTCCTTTGACTTCTAATCTCCTGAACAGGATAATCATGAACTTCTGAGAGTGGTAACAGTCCTTTCATGTTTTTTGTATTGCTTTTGTAGGAAAACGTTATAACATTGCAGATGTGTCTGCTGCCCTATGTATGAGTCTTGGATTAATATGGTTTACTTTAGCTGACAGCACAGTTGCACCAAACTTCAACTTCACAGGTAAATATATATTGTAGAGATTAACAAAATGCTTCTTTTTTTTCCCTATAGTAAGTGTTCCGTAGAAGTTCTAAGAGTTCTTTGTGGACTGCCATCAGGCATCATATGGAAAATGCAGATTTCTTTGTAGCTGTACACTTGGCAGAGCAGTATCAGTGCCAGAAGAGACCTTTATTCCAAGTGTGGGTTTTTTTTGGTTCTTACAGCTTCTGAAAATTCCATCCTTCAGGTTGAAATGCCTCATGCTTGTTCTCTGGGAAGTACTTACTTCCCAGTAGATATGCTTAAATAACTATGATGAAATTCAGTTTAACCATTTTAAAACGTTGACTTTCTCACTTGGATTTGCTGTAGATCTTAGTTTGAATGCTCGTGTTCTAACTTTTCTATGATGTGTAAAATCAGACGCAAAGAAATGATTTTAACCTGCTTGAGTTTAAAAACTTAGTTGAATTTCTGTCTCAAATGGTAAGGGAGAATTGGTTATTCGTTAAATCCATGTAATTTACTTGGTCAATGTTTGGATTAATAACTGAATAGTCAACTTTCAGTGTATTCTCCTTTTGGAATTCGGAGATGAGTTACAACTGATTTTGAGTGTGAAACTGTTTCTTAGTAATGGAGGCAGTGATTTAGAGGTTTTGTTCATAGCCATAATAAATTCTTGGTTTTCAGGAAGAAACTTCTGGTTCTCAAAAAATACTATTTCATCTAGTGTAATAATAATCATTTTGGCGTGTTACCTGAACTGTATAGCTTTTTTGCCTTCATGCCTTTTATTGTAATTCTAGTGCTATTGTAGTGGAAGAATTTACAAAGAAAAAAAATTTTAATTATATAACCTGCTTTGCATTTATTATGTTTGTGTGATGTAACTGTATAGCCACTTTAAAGATATCCATATTTAGAGTACAGTATGACATTGCTAAGCATGTAATTATATTCTAGTGTTTCTGATGTAATGCTAAACATGTTAGCATTACAGTTATTTTTGAGTACAGCCTGTAAGTGCATTCACATGTTAATATATTCCTTTTGTGAAATTTGAAGTGTGTCAAGTATGTTTTATGACTTAATTCTGAACTGAATGGGAAAAGGCACAGTTGCAGCAGATGTAATAAAGTCCCGATGCACTCAAAGATCTGCAAAACACAAGATAAAAAACTTTAACTATCTTCAGAGAATAAGCAGGATTGTCTTTCATTATAAATTTATTTTGAATATTTCAAGTCTGTATGCGTTGAAGCATAGATCACTACCCTTTGGAGGAAGTTAGTTCTGTGAAAATAGAATATAGAACTAGAATTCAAAAGTCTGCATCTCTCCTTAAAAAGGTGATTAAAAATTCTCCTGCTCACCTTTTGAGAGGGTATTTTCTGTATTTCTGTATTCTCTTTTCCTGTTTCATTTTATTCCCATGTCACTTAATTTAACCAGAAGAAACTTTTAATAATGGAAAAGGTGGAAGTTTTCCATTTCTTGGATTAATTATGGAGATAGATGGTCTCCTCCTTCAAGAACTGTACTGTTTTTTGATATTGCAGAAATATAGCTGCTGAAGTGTAAAACCAGCATTAAGAATTATTAAAAACTTTGCTCACTCTGAAAAATGACATTCTTTTGAATAATTACTCTTTTCCTCATGTAAATCGCAGAATATGAACTGAAAGCTGAAAGGCAGAATTTTTTGTCTTCAAAGAGTGTCTTCAAAGAAAAAACGAAGTATTTAAGGATATTAAAACTTTGAAAAACACAAATAGCAAAATAAATTTTTAACTTCAGAATTAGCGTTTTCCAAGATTGCTGTTTACATTTCACAGTTCTAAGAGCGCAAAACTTTACTGTGACGTTAAACAAAATTCATAATCTTTGTTGTCAGATGCAAATACTAAAAATGGAGTGTAAGCAGATGTAAAATACTATCTGGATGAACAATTATACGAGTTTTTTGGTGGTTTTTTTTTTTGTTTGTTTGTTTTTTTTGTTTTTGTGTGGGCTTTTGGTGTTTTATTTTCTTTCCTTGCTGTTGAAATCTAATCTCGGGATTGCTGGGCCAGAAAAGGTACCTATGTAGATTTTGTTTACACATGAAAGAAGTCAGCTAAGAAAACAGAAACTCTTTTCTACCAGAACAGGTACATATTTGTAACTAAGGGAGAGGTATACTTTTCAATAAGGAATTGGTGCTAAGAGTTCAAAGCATCTCCTGTCATTATCAGATCAGAGAAGTAGTGGTAGATATCCTAAATAGCTGTGAATAATAGATACAGGAATTCCAAGAGAGACCAGAAGAGATGGGTATGGAGAAGGAGATAGCCTTGAAACATTGATGCTAGGGGAACTTTTGCTGTTCTAGCTTTACAGGTGTAAGTGAAATTAACTATTTTCAATGAAGACACAGTAAAAATATTGAATGCATGCATTCTTCCATCCTAGACTGTTTGTGCAGGTACAGTTTAGTCTTGCAGACCAGGGTGTTTTGTCCTTACTTTCTGTGTTAAGGAGATATTACTTGGTTTGTTGCGTTTACAGTGTCTTCTAATCTTATATATATATGAATTATTAAAGAGATCTTAATGGGCAGGTAAACTCCAAACAACATGCTAACACATTTATGTGGTAGCAATTTTGAGTGTGAGAATGTGTTGGATATTTACTTAAGTTCCTCAACAACTTGTAAATGTATAAGCAGTGTTAATATCTTAATGACTTCAAACACCACATTAATAGGGTAAAATGTAATGTAGTATTTGAGCCAAGTCTGTTAGTGCAAGACCTCCAGGTTTAATATCTTTCAGAAATAATTTAAGACCATCCTTCCAATCATTTCTACTCATGCTTTACGTACTATATAACATTACTGGTAGCTTTCATGGTTTTGCTACTGCTGCTGCTTGGCAGGTGTAGAGCTGTTCTTGTCTTCATACTCCAAACTATGTGTGTATATAATATTAACATCTGTCTTGTCTCCATGTTTCTCTTTTCCATGCACACTTGCACTTCAGATTCCAGGTAACATTTTCATCTCAATCCAGTACTGAACCTATGCATTTGTCCAGTGTTGTGCCTGGTTCATTAAGCGCTGCTGGAAAATGTATGATATTAGACGCAGAGATATACTCAGTCACTTTAACAAAAGTGATCTGCAGCAATGCTATTGGCAAGCTATATCTTTGGACCAAAGCTGAATCTAACTAGCTAATATATCTATGTGTTCAGCATAATTAGTATTAAGGTTATCATTTCATTTCCATTGGCTCATACCTTTTCCAATGCCTGATAACTTTGAGTAATGAAAATTCTTTTTCTGTTGTCCCAGTTGTATTACTCTAGCCTGGGAAAAGAAATTGTTCCCAAACCAAAAAATGCTGGTTTGAAAGTCACAGACATTTCTCAAGAAAATGCCACCTTAAACTTCATTGGTCTTAAAAATGTCAAATCTTTAAATTCTGAGAATATTAGGAGCTGGGATTTTTTTTGTTGTGTTTTTTTTTTTTTTTTTGGTTTTGTTTTGTTTTGTTTTTTTTCTCTGCCAGAAACTTACACTCCATTTTGTCCAATAGAACTCCTATTCTGAGACCTCCAATAGTAAGCATAATGTTAAGAGAATATAACACTGCTTGTTTCTAGTCTTACACTCTTCATTCTTCGAGACTAGAGCACACTGTAAACATGATTTTGATGGCTAATACTTTCTGTAATATTGTATACTTAGGAAAAGTGGTGTTTCATCCAGTATGTATCATTAAATGCAGTAGTTGCTACTGTCGTGAAAGAATTGAAATTTGAAGGTTGGAAAATGAATTGTGACTGGTGTGGATAAAAAGTTACTATTTTTTGTTATTGGAAAGCTAATTGCATTATTGACTGTGTAATGACTTTGTTGTGAACAAATATGGTAACCTAAAACCATGGGGTTTGTACCTGAACAGCAGTTTTTAAAAATTAATATTTCAGAAATGGATGATTTCTGTCATGAATCCTCTTGTATTTGTTTAACCGTTACATCTAACATTTTATTTGCCTTTTTCAGGAAAAAAATAGGAGTAACTACCCCAAGGAGTGTGTTGTCTGGTTATTTATCTTCATAAAAAAAAACTTAAATGCAGTTGACATTTTTTCACTCTAATTGCTACAAAAAATACAGCTGGCTTCTTTATAGCAGTGTCCAAATGTTCTTGTCAAGCTTTGAGACACACAGTGTTCAGGAGTTAACTGGTGGAGAGAGTAGAGGTGAACAGTGCTTTATACTGGTATCATTAAATCATTTTGCTGACTTCTAGAATATACTATAAAGAGGGGTTGTTATGATTTTTCTGTTCCTGAGATTTATTTCCTCACCCCTTCCCTGGATAAGTAAGTTTTTTGTTGCTGCTCCGCTGATAAATATTCTGAACAGGTTTTTGTTTCTTTCTTTCTTATATTAGGTGTGGTCCTAATATCCCTTGCCCTCTGTGCGGATGCAGTTATAGGAAACGTACAGGAAAAGGCTATGAAGTTGCACAATGGTTCTAATTCGGAAATGGTAAATACCAGATTTGCAGTTTTAAAACAATTTATTGTAACATAGACAAGGCATACAATGACAGAACATGAAACTTAATCTTCTTTTCTCTTGGATGTGTAAAGGAGAGCACTTAGTGTACTGTTCTTGAAATTTTCTCTTTTTTGGGGGGGGGGGCTTTTGCTGGGGTTTTGTTTGGTATGGTTTTTAACATTTCAAGGATGCTGCTTTCTATGTGCAACTTCAAATGTACGTATATTGCAGCTGCAGAAACACTTATTTCTAGCAACAGTTTCTACGTCTACCCTGCAGGCTTGAAATCGACAGTGTTTTCTGAATCATCATGTGCATCTCTGAAAAATATGTACTGCTTTTCTGGTATAGATGTGCACGTGTTACATGGAACACACTGCTTTTCTTACTTGCTAGACTTCTGCTTCTAGTGTGCTAGGATTTGAGAGGCAGCCTTTTTTGAAGTTTTTAAAATCCATAGAACTGACTTTCAGAATAGGTGAATATGTGTTTTCCTGATTCAGTGAAATACATAGTTCTGTAAAATATGTCTTGCTCAGTATTTTGTACAAGGACTTGGGGGTGTTGGTCGATGGAAAAAATGAAGATAAGCTGGCAGTGTGTGCTTGCAGCCCAGAAAGCCAACCATATCCTGGGCCACATCAAAAAGAGCTTAACCAGCAGGTCAAGGGAGGTGATCCTTCCCCTCTGCTCTGCTCTCATGATACCTCTGTACAGTTCTGTTGTCGTCAAAATGAAAAGGACATGGAACTGCTGGAACAAGTCCAAAGGAGAGCCACGAGGATGATCAGGGGACTGGAGAACCTCCCATATGGAGATAGGATGAGAAAGTTGGGGCTGTTCAGCCTGGAGAAGAGAAGGCTATGTGGAGACCTCATAGCAGCCTTCCAAAATCTGAAGGGGGGATATAGGGATGCTGGGGAGGGACTCTTCATGAGGGACTGTAGTGAGAGAACAAGGGGTAATGGGAGCAAACTTAACCAGGGGAAGTTTAGATTGGATGTGAGGAAGAAATTCTTTCCTGTAAGGGTGGTGAGGCACCGGAAGGAGTTGCCCAGGGAAGCTGTGAATGCTCCATCGCTGGCAGTGTTCAAGGCCAGGTTGGACATAGCCTTGGGTGACATGGCTTAGTGTGAGGTGTTCCCGATCATAGCAGGGGGTTTGGAACTATGATATACTTACTTCGTGAGGTTTGCTTTTTTTTTTTTTTTTTTTTTTTTTTGGACAAAGCAGTTTTGAACTTGGCATCTTTTTCTCTAAAGTCAAGTCAGTATAAGAAAATCTTTTATTGTAGCAGACATTATTTGGATATGCCAAAGTAAGAAGCAATTGAAATCTAATTTGCGGATTTGGCAGGTATTTTACATTTAACTGGGAAATCCAGTTCCTCATATGTGAGGATAACTTCATACATGGAATAAAAAAATGATTAAAAGAAAGCTTCATTTCAGGCTGAAGGTGATCTTGGTTTGCTCAAGAAGTTTGAGCTGAAAGTTTCTGGGAAGTGGAGAAGTATACGAGAGAAGTGTCACTGTGTTCTTGTTTCTGTTTTTGTACTTTTTTCTAGTATTCACTGCTGACTGCTGCTGGAGGCAGATTTTAGCTGCATGGACCTAACCTGACCTAGTGCAGACTTCTGTAGCTGTACTCTCTGAAATCCAAAACAAAATACAATCTGTAACTGTTTTCTTGCCTACTTTGTACCTTGCAAGCAGTCATCTGAATGTTTTTAACTGCCTTACCTACAAAGCTCCTGTTACCTTCAGAACCTTGCTTCTTACTCTGTGGTAGTCTGACAGATTTTGCTCTTCATATTGTATTCTCATACTTTTTGTGGTGAATCATTGTAATGATTAATGGTAAAAAGATTTTGGCTTTTTGTGGCCTAGAGGTTGCACTCCAGGATTTTCTTAGGAAAATTAAGTGCAGGAGTACAAGCAGAATTTCAGAAATTATTTTTCCAGGCTTGATACTGTAGGTAAAAATTTAAGAGATCTTCTGCATCACAGATCACGTTTAGTGGACACTTATCTGGAAATAAAACTGAATAGCAAAGGAATCTGTCATCCACAAGATCTGTTTTGTTTCTGAAGATGGAGCTTGCCCTGGATTAAGCAATTATAAAAAGAGAAACCACTGCTCTGGAAGGTTATACCTGATTTTGCCTTGTATGTCATTCTTATGAAGAGACGTACATCACACTGCCTAACAAAGAACTAGCAATGTGGTACTCATTCCTGGTTGTGCAAGTGAGGTCTTTGGGTAGTTTGGGAGGAAAGCTGGATGTAGAGGCAAATTAAGAAATAGAGGCTAATTTTTGTGCATATAAACAGTGTAAAATAAGAGCTCTGAAGATCAAGTAATGAGTTTCAAAAAAGTTCTGCTTTTAAAAAGTGTATTCATCCTTCTTTATTGTAGAGCGCTGATAAGTTTTTTTTTTTCTCATGGCATTGTAATAAGTTGTTAATAGATTTATTTTTGCAAATAATTGAGATAATATAGCAAAAGAGCAGTTGATGAAACTTGTGTTGAAAGAAGGCCTCTAACTGACACTGAGGTTTGCAAGTGTAGTCAGCCTGTTCTAACTAATAATGTGTACAATAGTTCTGTTCACTCTATCCCTTTTTCACAAGAAAAAGCCGAATAGCTGAATGCCTCCCACTGCATAGATGGGCTGTTTCAGCTTCTATTGATGCTTCTACATGGGAAAGGATAGGATGAAGGACCTTTTGTTGCTGTATGAAGCCATGAATTAAATAAGGGTACAGACAAAATTAAGTTTACCTGTTTGTTGAGTGTAGGGTGTTTTGAGTACTGTGCTAGGTCAGAGCTGGTTGAAAACCTTGAATCCTGTAAGCATAACAAGGGTGCATCGTGTACATATACTGAAGTGACACAGATAAAACCTATGTGACAATTCTGGCAGTCGTGGTGATTATGTGCTACCATTTGCACATTTAATCTAACATGGATCTTTACTGTGTAGGGTAAGTAGCAGAAAACAAAAGACATTTAAGATATTATTTGAACTATTAAATTACATAGTTATATAAAGTTTTATTTAAGCTGTGAAATCCTATATTTGACAGATTTACCACAGTCAACTTTGACCTCAGGATATTAATAAATGACTAGCTTACAAAACCTTTTTTTTCTCCCATGTAATTGTGGGTATGAAGAATATCTCTAACACTTATTACTCACTTTTCACTGTAAATCAGCTGTTACAGAAATCAGAGTAAAAATATCTTCAAACATTTCAAATTTAACTCTGAGAAGTTGAACGTATTAGTAGGATCAAGCATTTGAAAGAATTTACTTTTGTCCTTCTGTATAGTATCGCCTGGTAATTATTTTCTCTTAAACTATTCTAGGTTTTGTATTCCTATTCAATAGGTTTTGTGTATATTTTATTTGGATTAATATGCACTAGTGGATTAAGCCCTGCAGTAACATTTTGCTCAAAGGTAGGTGTAAAGATTTCCTTTTTTCTCTGAAGAACTTCATTGGAAAACATTGCTCTGTATGGTTTAGAAAATCTCACCACTTATCTAAAGCCTTTTCATCATGTAAACTGGTTAACTTGTATAATTCATACATTAAGCAAGTTGTTACAGTCTTTGATGTATAAGATAGGGTGATGTTTTAAAAAACAAAATAATCACAGGACCAGACTTATGAGCTTATAATTTCATTATTATTTTTCCATTATTTAACTAAAATTAAATAAGGATCTTTGCATGAATGCATTGTTGAACAGCTTATTATTGCTCAAGCAGTTGATTAAATTTTGTAGTTTTATGTAATTTTGCAATACCTCAGGGTTTGTTTTGCATTTTCCTAACGGGCTTTTTTTTGTTGTTGTTGTAGCATCCACTTCAGACTTACGGTTATGCGTTCCTTTTCTCCCTGACTGGGTATTTTGGCATATCCTTTGTTCTAGCTTTGATTAAAATCTTTGGTGCCCTTCTGGCTGTAACAGGTATGAACAAATTATATCTTTACTGCTTTTGGTATAAAAACATAAAGTAATTTCGTTATTTAGGAAGGACCTTTTGAGAATTGTTCTTACTGTGCATTTTTTTCTGTTCTTTATGCTGACTGATTGTAATTTGTGTAGCATTGATCTTTAATAGTATGTGTGGTTGAGAGCTTCCCGGTTCCTTCTGTACCACAGTTTCAATATTGAAGAGGCTGCTAAGTAATCTTGTACATGTAGTCTGTGCTATGTTTTAGTGAAGAAACAACACTGTTCTAAAAAGGGAAATTGCAATGGAAATGTGTAGTATAGTCAAGTGACAGAAGTGTCTACATATCAGAATATCTCCAATTGCAGGAAAAAGGGGAAATGATGTTGATGTTCATTTTACCAGCAATTGATTGCACTATTACCATTTTTTCTGTAAAAAAAAAATGGAAAGTCTGATGCATTTTTCATCATCTTCATGCACACCTGTTTTCAGGCTGTCCCTGAAATTATTACTCAGCACTATATTCAAACTGGTACAGAATGTAAAATTCTTTGTCTGTTATTTCCAGACTTAAAATGCAACTTGAGCATGTTTTTCAAAAATCAGTGATTTAGCTTCTTCTATGATCTCCATAGTTGCTACAGTAGTCTGTCAAGAATGGTTACACTGGGCTCATTCCTTCCTCAGGTTACCTTTCCTTTCAACTACAAACATCAGTCACGGGGGCCTGCAGGGGAAGTTGTAGCAAGATGCCATGGAGATACTTTCCTCTTTTTCCTCTACCCCTAAAAGCTGGTTTCTGTCAAGTGATGCTCTACTTTCATCTGTGGTCATGGAGAGGAAAATACAGTCTTTTTTCTGACCTGAGGACTGCATGTTCCCATTAATTATTTGTTCTGCAGCACTTCTGTTTTCTGTGTGTTTTTAACAAAGTTCAGTAGGTCTTCTGACTGGAAATTGGCCCAGATGAGGGTGTTGGTTCATGTATTAAAATAGCTTTTTTAAAAAATAAAAAACTCTTGCTGTGCTAAAAAATGTCCAAAAGCACTGTGGCATAGCCAACACTTTTCCAGGTTTTCTTATGCCTGACCTTGGTAATTCTAACACTTGAGCTCTTTCTGTCTTGCCTGTAGCAATGTGAAAATGTTTATTGTGCCTTGGAAGAACACCACATCCATTACTGTCCTTCCCACCCCCCATCCGCCCTCCCCTTCTTTGGGGGGAGTGGGGTGAAAGAGTTTAATGAAAATTATATTTCTATTAGCAGAATGAGAAATTATCAGGCTTAATTGAGAAAAAGAAGAAAAGGCACTTAATTTAGAAGGAAATGGTTACATAAATATTTTAATTAATAACTGATTTGAAAGAACAGAAATAATTGTAATTAGAAAAACTGAAGTAATTTAACGATTTTTTTTAAATTATTCATCTGTAAACTGTTTTCTAATTAAAACTCAATTTTCTTTTTCATTCTCCTTTAATTTTTCATGTAATAGAGAATCATTTTATTTGATGCACATAAATTTCTTTACATTTAAAGAAAATTGCTAATTAGAAGTTGATACAGGGCAGATAAAGCAGCGGTGAAGGCTGTTTCTTCTACTACAAAACATGCTTTTAAGTAAATATTTGTTTGTGGGGGCAGGTTGGAGAGAATGAAACTTGCTTTTCTAGCCAAAATAGTGAGAAATTACATCAGGAGTCACTGGTTCGTTTTGTCTTAGTATGTTACAGTAAGACTAATGTGTGACTAATACGGATGTAGTCGTAAAAGTAAGGCTTTCCAGTATTGTGTAGTAAAATGTACTTGATGGTAAGCAAAATACTTTGCATTAATAAAAAGACTTATTTTCATGTAAATGCAGGCAGTTGTCCCTGTTTGTTTGTTTTAATCAGGTGAGAAGCCTGCACTATCATATGGAATAGCCCCTTCTCATTCTCTTAACCATAGCTGAATTTGTACACCTGGCTGCACTGTCTCAGTTTTTTGAATATTTTCAATATCTTTTACTCATTTATTGCTTTTTGTTTCATTGATGAAGTCTATAGGTTTCCCAGTACCTAATTTGCTGTATTGTTCATAGCAGATAGCAATGAAATTGTGCAAATCATTGTTGGAGCTACAGTTAATTTGAGAGTACCCCAAACAGATAGTTTACTTCCATTTTTAGTAGTAGGGTTGTATTCTCAACTCTCCTTACTCCCTTAATTCTTTCTAGTGATAAGATGACATGTAGAAGAAGGTCTTTTAATGGTTTTGATGAAAAATTCCCAATGCAGCCTCTGAAATCAGACATCGTTGGTTTTCTTGGGTTTCTATCCAAAATTGTGTTTCTCTGCACTGCTAGGTAAATTTTCAGTAGCATCAAAAGAATGCCAAGGTGATGGCCCCATTCCACTTAAAAATAAAGCCCCAAATGCCACTGAACTGTAATAATAGCATGAGGTGGAAATGGCAGGAGATTTGGTGTATCCATATAGTGATACCAGTTTTTTCTTCTTTAACAGATTAATTTATACCATTGGTTACTTGAAAGGGTTGTTCGTTGCTTTCAGCTATTGTGAATTGATTAGTGTGAAGTTATTAAATAGCAAGTCTTTTCCTGGATGTTCCTCTGCTGCAGGTACTGTGACTGGAGCTGATGCTACTGATACAGTGTACTTGTTTAAAACAGCATATGGTTCTAGCACTGTTTTGTACTGAGCTTGTGCCTCTGAAGTCTGTGCTCGCACCAAGGATGATCATAGCAGACAATTAAGTAATGAGGTTATCTATTAATATTGAAGCGTATATTATGTTATTTTGCTGTAACTGCATGCTTAAAGAAGTAAATATTTGTTTTCCTCTGCAGTAACAACAGGAAGAAAAGCAATGACCATTGTGCTTTCTTTCTTGTTCTTTGCAAAGCCGTTCACATTACAGTAAGTATTTATAGTTTTGAATGGAGTTTTATGTGTGTTATAAAAAAATCATGGTCTTGATCATGGAACTATAACAACAGTAATTAATCATATTCAGGCTTTAGTGCTTTTCATTTCTTATCTTCTACAAATGTTGCCATTCTGCTGTAAATATTGACTGGCTTGTTGATGCTAATCATGCTAGAGAAAATAGTTTTCATTTTTCAAAATGTCTAGAAGACAAGCTAGTACACATGTTGGCATTTTTGGGGTTGTTTTTGTTTTTTTTTTTGTTTGTTTGTTTGCTTATCTAGTGCTTATAATACATAATAAATTTGGTACTTTTCTCTGTGAAGGAAGATTTGGTTTAAGGAAGGCATTTTCTCCATGATGGTATTATTTCCCCTTTTATGAGCTCAGGTGCGAGTTCTTAAGTAGCCTTTTTAAGCAACTGCAAGCTTCTGTTATCTTGAGATATTAAATTGCAAGATTTTTGAGCTTGGGTTTCTTCCCTTTTTTTTTAATTTCAAGGAAGAGCTTACACTGAAAAATGCAGCTAAGTTGATACATTGGTCCTAATTACTTCTGGTTTGAAGCAAAATAATACTCAATTCTATTGCTATGCATAATTTTTTTTGAGGTTTGAGAACAAAGATTACAGCCAAATGCCCAAGTGCAATTTACTGCAGCTAACAATCTTGAAGCTTAAAATAATGGAAGGCTGAAACAAAAATGTGCTTACATTGGGAAGTATGGCTGTAAGGCACAGAGTGGGAACACATTGGGCCAGTTACAGAAAGTATAGCTCTCATAACCATAGGAAGAAAAAATGTACTAAAACCCCTCAGGACTCCTTTATTCATGTGAGAAAAAGCAGTTACTGTTTAGTTGTTATTTAACTATAAATGCACCTTAATAAGCTCTTCAGCCAGAACAGGAAAAAGGAAGGGTGCAATGATAGTAATAATAAAGATATAAGCAAATATTTCTCACAGTCCACTAATTTATGTTTGTTTTTTTTTTTCTTTAAACTCTTCTCCCCTTAATGTGGGGGCTTTATTTTTTTTCATCCACAAATATTGGTATATAAGTGTTACAGATAAAGTACTAATGTACTAATGGTAACTTTTTTCTCTTCCTCCCCCTTCCTTTTAGGTACGTGTGGTCAGGCTTACTGGTTGTCCTTGGCATATTTCTGAATGTTTACAGTAAGAATATGGATAAAATCAAACTGCCTTTACTGCATGGTCTCTGGAAAAAAAATGTAGAAGAAAGAAAAACAAGGACGTTGTCACAAACTGTATAGACAGTGGTTTATGCCTTGTCTAGACTATGACTTACTATTACTTTATTGGAACAGTCTTCAACTGACTCACTTTCCAAAGGGAGCATTATTAAAACCAAAGGAGCTGAAGGCATATTGTCTGCTTACAGATTGCTAGAAATGCACATTTTTGTGAGCCCTTTCTTCAGAGCACTTGAAGTGTCGTAGGCCAGATGGCACTATCAGGCAATGAAGGACAGCAGCTCCTGGCAAGCGGCTGAGAAGCTGCACTCCAAGTGGCACACAGGAGGAGAGTATTTTGCGCATCTTAGTAATATTGGCCATGTGGCTGATCTGAGATTAGTGGTTCTTTGTTAATTGTCTATGTGGGGTAATTTAAATGTAATACTGTGTTAACATTTAATGGAACCTTAATCAGCAACAGGTTGACCAAATTGTGATTTTAAAGGTGAAAAGTTTACAATATGGTATGTTGTCACTCTTTGTCATTTTAAATAAAAATGTTGTTTTTTTTTTTTTTTTTAAGTTACTGATTAGATTACCACAGAACTTTGTATTTATTGTAATAATTGTTTTTTCTATGGGAATATTACAGTGTTACTGTTATATAGTATTGCTTGCAAGTAGCAAAAATGAGATTGAGGTTGTGCAGTCAACACCTATACTTTTACAAGTGGTGAATGCGCTTTTAGGCCTGAACAGGATGAGAACACAGAATGAAAAAGCTGAGATTGAAACAGTGGTGTAAAAAGCTGTTATTTGCTTATTCTGTGGTGAAATACAAAATTTTTAGTGGCCTGGAGCCCTGCATATCATGGTGGTATAGAGAAAGGTGGAAGTCCTTTAAATTAGTATCATCAAATCAGAAGTCTTCATTTGCAATATTGGAGTAAAGAATAACAATGTCTGCTAAGGTATTTGAAATATGTATTGTATCAATCTTAGTGTGCTCCTGTGATGAACTTAAGAGGATTAGGTTACAGATTACTGTTTTATTTGGTGACAAGAGGAGACAGTGTAATACCAGTCTGTCTTTTTCATCATGTATTTAAGAAATTAATTTAAGGCTAAGTCCATTTATCTCTCTTTCATATTCAGCTTGCTTTTGAATCGCTTGCCATCTCTTTGATTTTATGTATTTAACAATGGCACTTTAAAAATACTGATCACCTTACAGTTAATTGTTCTTATGTTGTCATGACTTTTTTTGTTGTTGTGTCTCTTAGATGCATCTCGATGTGTGTTCTTTCAACTTGGACAGAAGTAAATTGGATAATAGAATTATGCAGTCAGAAAGAATGTACAACAAATTGAAATATCTCACAGGCTTGCCTTCTGCCAAAAATGCTGGTTTATGAAAGTATTAAAAATGTGCAAAAGTGCGTTTCAGATGCTTAGGAAGAATTGCTGGTCCAAGGAGTTTGTGATCAAAGCACACGCTCAAAATGTGCCTTAAATTTTGTTTATTGTCTTGGTAGCTAGTTTGCACCATATTAAATATGTTATAAAATAGAACATGGAATAGCATAGGCACTCTAGCACAGTGGGACAAATGAGTGGAGAGCTGTATTAGCATAACTGCACTGTTTCTAACACTCGAGCTACTGTGGTGTCTCAGCAAAGCCTTTTACCCCATACACACCCAGTATTTCCAATTGGGTGAATTTATTGCATGTAGCATTTTCACTTTTTAAATTCCCAGCTACTGCAGGATTGATTCTGTCGTGGATTAGGTAGAGAGGTGGAAGTGTGACCAACAAATACATCTTGAAAGAGAAGAATGGCCTGCTGTGGCTATTCATTTTCATGTTGCAGTGATTTTTATCATAACAAAAAGGGTTACAATGCAAGAGTGCATTTGACCAAGTCAAGGGGATTGATAGACATTTCTTTCCTCATAATACTTACCAACTTTCATATACTCTTGCGTTCTTTTTCACTAAATGAAGTTGCTCTTTCCAACGAGTTCAAGTTACCTATCAAGCTAAAAGAGGGACAGGTTTTGAACCACTGGAAAGAGATTAACTATGGAACATTTCTGTCTGTTCCTTAGCTTGATGGAACTTGCCAATTAGCATTTGAGCATTGTTTTGAGGATTTTTCAGTCTCGGCTTTTCCATCTGTAAACTCTGTCACTAAACTTCATTGAACTTAAGGAAATCAAATTATGTGAAAGCTTCCATACATGCAGAAAGTCATAGTAAATATAGTTCGTTTGACATCTGGTTTATGTAACTAGATGAGAAGTCACTCCCAAAGTTTGACTGGAATGCAAATGTAGTATAATCCAGTATAATCCAATTTTTCCTCTATTCTCTCACTTTGGAGAGCATAGTGTTCACAATAATTTACTTTTTAATTTATTCTCTGTTATGTACAAGTCTGAGTTAATGGAGTACACCTTAGGGGAAGTTTTGATTTATTTTTATTTTCTCTACTATAGAAATGTCTGTTTTGGTTTACAGGTGTACTTTTAAAAGTTATTTTTATACACAAATGAATATTGATGGTTTAGTGTTAATAGCATAAATTTTAGGGTCAGATTTTTATTTTCATAGGTGTGAGTTTGATACTAGCTAATCAATAGTGTGCAAGTTTGTTAAAGCCAAATGTACACACAAGTGAGAGTAGTTCATTATTTGCCGCCTGTGTCGTGGTCTGCAGTTTTGTGCTTTCACCAAGATGTTAAGAAAACCTGAATTTCAGTGAGTTGCTGTTTGTAGGGGAAGGTGATTGGTTGGTTGGGTTTTTGTTGTTTTTTTTTTTTTTTTAATGAGTTAGAGTGCATGCATGTAAGAGAACCTTACAAAAACCTCCAAGTGTTCATTATAACGTTTTGGTTTAGGATCTTCTGTACTGTATATGTATGTTGGTTTTGTGTTGTCTGTGAAATACGCTAAGGGCTTGTCCACAAATCAACTGTAAATTCCTTACTTTTCATATAAGAGCACTTATATTGAGGTCTTGGTTAATCCTTCCTAACATTGCTATGTAGCCTGATCATAACAATGTTTGTATTTTGTACTACTTGGCTCCTGGAATCTTTACACTAGTCATTATGAAGCCACAGAGAAAAAAAGCATTTGTTCTGTCACCATAACATTTATTACCAAATTATAATGTGAATTAGTTGCTGCTTATTCTTATGCTATACAACTTTCTCCTCTCTACAGAAAACTGTGATACAGGAATTAGTTACAATGGAATTGAAGTTCACACTGAAACTTAAAGCTGGTCAGGATCTCCATTGATGCCAGCAGTCTGCCTCTGTGATGCCCACTAGTTCTGCCTCTTTTAGAGGACTGTGGGAGCTCTGTTTTCCTAAATTAGTATGCATTTGCAGTTGCTTTCATATTACATTTTTGCATTTATTTGGCATGCTTGAATACCGAAGTAATTGACTGTGCAGTGAATTTCTCCAGTATTCCACTACATTAATACCATCAAACTGTTAATTATTCAGCTATCTATACGTGAATACAAGTATGGAAGAACTAATGCCCTGAACGTGCCCACTCTCCCCGAACCTGCAGTGTTTCTGATACTGCATTAAGCTGTTTTTCTTAATCTTATTTTATCATGTATTTGCACTTGCCAAACATTTTGAGCTAAAACTCAGGAATGTGTCATTCCTAGTTGTCTTCCTTACTTGTCATTCATAATGGTGGATGCAAACTCCCTTTTTAACATGTTCTGTCAAACGCAGCATGCATTGTTTAAAGTTTCTGTTCCTGGGTTTAAGGGCTCACACAATACTAGTAGAGATTGGACACATTCTGTATTTTCTGTTTTGTATCAGTTATGACTGTCCGGATTTTATATCCTCTTTTTCTCCACAGAGGAAAAAAATTATCTTTACTTTTATTCTTTCCATTTATTTTTTGAAAGGTCTTGGTGAGTACACATATGAGTTAACTCCTTGATGTCATTCCATCTACCAAGAAAAATCTCTCTTCTCCCTTGCTTGCCTTGAGAACTCAAGGAAGAGGAAGTAAATTATTGCAAGTGCTCTTTTTTGCTTAATAAGTGCCTTCCTTACTAACCTGGTTTGTCGTAATTGTTTCATTTCTTTTTGTCTCCTATGCACAAACAAGCCCTTCTCTCATATTTGACTGCTGCTTGTTCAGTCATGGAAACTTACTTAGTTGTTTACTGTTCTGAAAAGAGGTATAGAAATGCATGTATAGTCTGGGGGGCAGGAAATAA
This sequence comes from Forpus xanthops, assembly GCA_032466535.1. NCBI lineage: Eukaryota > Metazoa > Chordata > Aves > Psittaciformes > Psittacidae > Forpus > Forpus xanthops. The sequence goes on along the minus strand of JASSUY010039443.1, from coordinate 21,782 downwards.
TAAGTACACCGCACAAGTTAGGGAAGTAATTAAATGGATTCATACTTTCTTTTCTGGAGGGATTATATATATATGGTTTAGGTAATAGCTCTGAATTTGTTAGTAGAAGGGGTTTTATTCTCTATTACATTTTACCTGTTTAAAATCTTCATATTAATTTTAATATTTAATATAAAACTCCTGACTACTCAGGCAGTTTATAGAGATTAATTTTAGTCTTGCCTATGAGGCAGAAAAATCCTATCTCCATTTCACTGATGAAGCAGAGATGGTAACTTGCCCAAAGTTGCCTTAGTAAGTCTGTGATGAACAAGGAGCAGATGTTAATACCCTCAGTTACTATATGCCCCAAGTCCAGCAGAGCCCTTCTGTACCTGAAATGAAACCATGCTGATGTAAGCTCAGTTTTCTTTTTCCCCAGTATCAGAGATTTTTAAATTGCTTCTCCCTGTGTTCTGTACTAGTATAATTTAAAGTGAAAGTAAAACAACCATGAAGTAGGCTTCCTGCATTTTGTCTGAAATTTATCTGCATTGTGCACATTGTTACTGTCTTTTTGATTCTGTTCTTGCTTTGCTATCGAAACAAGCTGGGAACAGTAGCAGTCATAGAAGCATAATGTCCTTCACTTTCAGGTGGCTGGTCCGAATTTAGTTCACCTTGCTACTGTTCAAAAGCTGCTGCCGTTGGAAAAATGTGAATTGTCATGATGTGAGGAGCTGAGCATAATGTTGTCGTGCAGGATCTGTGTCTTTTTGCCAGTCACTTGTAGAGAAGCAAAGACGGTAACACAATAAAGAACATTCATGCACCAATACTCAGCTTAGAATATAATGCTGATTTAACGCTTCTTTTCTATACCTGGATTGATTTCTGCTGTTGTGCTGTTTTTTTCTTGAGAAGTGATAGTACTGCATTGCTTCTCTACACTTTTGGATATTTAAATATTTTCTTTGTTAGATTTCTCAGGTTTTGCTTCCTCTTCTTTATTTTAAGTGTAAAGTTCTACCCTGTAATTGTCATTACACCTGTAGTACTGCATCCGGTTCTTGGCTCCGCAGGATGAGAGAGAGATGGGGCCACAGGATAGAGTCCAGCAAAGAGACATGAAGATGTCTGAGGAGCTGGAGCACCTCCTCTGTGAAGGCTAGTAGAGCTGGGACTGTTCAACCTGGGGAAGAGAAGGCTCAAGGGGGATCTCATCAATGTATTTAAATACCTGAAGGGAGGATGGGGCCAGGCCCTTTTCAGTGCTGCCCAGTGACAGAAGCAGAGGCAATGGCACAAATGGAAACACAGGAGGTTCCCTCTGAATAGCAGGAAATACTGCTTTAATGTGAGGGTGACAGGTTGCCCACCAAGGTGGTGGGTTCTCCATCCTTGAAGGTACTGAAAAACCTCTGGACATTGTCCTGGACAACTAGCTGTTGATGGCCCTATTTGGGCAGGGGCAGATGGACCAGCTGACCTCCAGAGGTCCCTGCCAACCTCAGTTGTTTTGTGATCCTTAATCTTGTGATCTTTTCCCTCCTGTTTCCAGAGTGTTAATAAACCTTTAAAACACATCTCTGTGTTGGCTGCAGTAACTCTACTGAAGCTGAAGAAGCCATCTTGACAACACCCCATAGTGTGTTTCTTGCTGAATAGTGAGTATCTTCAGAGCACAGTTCCCTTCACAGAGACACCTTCATTTGGTAACTGCTGCTCAGTGCAAAGAGTACGTGAACCTCTTAGAGCCAGTGCAAGAAACTGGTAGATGAAATGAGTGCTGTCATTACAGAACTATTTGACTGTATTCATGAAGGAGCTCAAAGTTGCTTTTGGTTTTCTGCACTTAGCTCTTGCAATGGAATTGGGTGGTTTAGTGCATCTGATCTGCAGAGGTCTGTTAGAAGTGTTGCTAAAGCATTTGATTTTTATTAGTTACCAGCATTTTGCATGAACATGGTGTGGTAGATGTCTTACTACTAGTTCAAAACCCTGGTATAAATTTCGTTTAATGTAGTTCTGTAGTATCAGGCATTTACACGAGCATATCTATGCAAAAATATCTGTTAAACCGCAGTCCTAGTTCCATATAAAACTGAAGAAAAGTTTTCCTGTGTCGAGTATTGATATTCAGTGCTAATGTAAACATGGATATTATCAAGCCCCTAGAGGGGGAACTCTTTTTCACTCTTGTCCACAGTGAAAACAGAAGTAATGCAGCAGTGGCATCTCTGTGACTAAGTATTGTAAAAGCTCTGCAGCCCAGTTCATCTATAACATGGTATTTTTGGCTGCATACTGTGGAGGCATTTCCTCATTGCATTGCTTCAAGAGCTGCAAGCCCTCATGGTAGTTCTGTTACATGAGAGGTATTGCAGTATTTTGCAGGAATAGGCATTATAGCTAGAGAACCCTCAGCACAAAAAATTAAGGGCACTATAGGTTATACTTAGTAAGTGAACTATGTTATAGCTATCTGTAGAAAGCAGGCACATTCAAATGTGCAGATAGATGTTACTCAGACCCATATCAGCCATAATTTGAATGACCCAGTCCAGTTAAATGAGCAAAACCGTGCAGTAGGAATTGGAGGTGCCCCACCTCCACTTTCATTATTGCCTGCAGTTTAAAACACCCCTTCAGAAGAGAGCTGAGAGGGAGACATGGCTCTGACCACTGTTGCTGAGGAGTGAAAAGCCACATTATCCAACAATGATCAGTGCTGTTTGAAGTTAGAAATGGCTTCTCTGCTCGCTTTGTCTTTAAACATAGCCAGCTCTATTAATACTCATGCCTAATCCAGTAAAACTTGATGGATGTTTCAGTTTGAGATAGACATTGCAGCCATTTGTATAATCATGGACATGGAGTATTGAATCCAGCTCTGGAGTCCTCAGCACAGAAAAGACATGGGACCTGTTGGAGCTGGTCCAGAGGACAGCCACGAAGATGACCAGAGAGCTGGAGCATGTCTCTTATGAAGACAGGCTGAGAGAGTCGGGGCTGTTCAGCCTGGAGAAGAGAAGGCTGCGTGGAGACCTCATAGCAGCCTTCCGGCACCTAAAGAGAATTTACGAGAAAGATGAGACAGCTTTTTAGCAAGGCCTGTTGCAATACAATGAGGGGTAATGATTTTAAACTAAAAGGGGAGAGATTTAGACTAGATATAAGGAAGAATTTTTTATGATGAGGGTGGTGAGGCTCTAGAAGAGGTTGTCCAGAGGGTCTGTGGGTGCCCCATGCCTGGAAACATTCAAGGCCGGGTTGGATGGGGCTTTAATCAACCTGGTCTAGTTGAAGATGCCCCTGCTCATTGTGGGGGTGTTTGGACTGGATGACCTTTAAAGATCCCTTCCAACCCAAACTGTTCTATGTCCACAAAGAGGATTTGAGATCCCTGAAAGGCTTTAATGCATAATGCAGAGTTCATACAGGCTTGAGGCAGTGACTAAACAAAATTTAAGCTCTTTAGGCTTTAACATGCCTTTAATCTTTTGTTGCCTTAGCCTAAAGTTAGGATTATTTATTTTGTGTACTATCCAAATTTTGGATACTGGAAAATCATTTCAGTGAGAAATATGCAAAAAATTGCCCTCAATAAGCAGTTCAACTTAGCAGCTGGTAATATTCTATCTCTAGTTTACACCATCCTGTGCAAGTACAGCCAAAAGGAAAAATCTGAATGTGAGTACTTGACCTCTTCAAATGAAGACTGTATTCATGCTTTTAGGTAGTATCACTGTCCTTGATTTTAACAAAAAACAACCAAATTCTATAGAACTTCATAGGTAAGCACTGGTTTAGAAGTACCAAATCTTCACTAGGAGTCATACCTGATTTCGCTACACCCCTTATGCTTAATAAATGACTAATGCCTGGCTCTACAAGTTTGGTTTGCAGACTTCATCTTTCCTGGGATTAAGGCAGCCTGAGATTGAGCAATCATGCTTGCGTGCTTGCCAGGGATGAGACCACTTATTGCCTAAAGCTTTTGGATCCACAGCACAGAGGTAAAGGCAGCCTGAATTAACCTTCTTAGATTTGGTAAATTCTGCATTGCAAGACAGCTTCAGTATATCCCTTCTTTCTCAGATAACAGCTCATATTTTTCCAAGAAGTTGAAGCATAGACTGTGTACAAATGATTTCTTCAGTCTCCTAAATTTCTACTTTCTGAGCTATGGTTGTTCTGTTTCTGGTAATTACTTTGAGTGTTAAAATGTATAATTTTGTATTTGCAGTTTGGGGGTGCTTCAGGTTGTTGGTGTGGGGGTTTTTTCCTTTGTATTTTCCCAATTAACATTCTGTGGTGCAGGGGATTCTTCATAAATAATTTTCAATATTGACCATTTTATCCTCTCAGTTTATTTATTGAGACAGACAGAGCTCTCTGCATCTCTTCTTCCCTGGGTTCATTTCTATTATTGTAATCTTTCTCCAACAGAATAGGTAACCTGTGTTATTTTCTCAGCCTCATGTAGTAAATAATGGTACATGTCTGGAGCTTATCACATGAGCAAATAGGATGGTGCATAGCACATCATCTCTCCAAATTGCCACAGCAGGGAGTACAAGGCTTGCAGTACATCCATTACCTCTGTTATTTCTTACAAAACCCCTGAATTTTTCTGCCTGTGGATGATGTAAGGCAACAACCAAAAAGGAGCTGAGGTAGCTACATGAGTATATGTACCTTTGGGAGAAGGTTGTTCCTTTTAGTCAGAGGAGCAACCCACACTGGATTGTTTATGGTTTTATCTCAATATTTGCTTTTCTGCCCTCACCTTTTTTGTTGTTTTTCTTGGTTTTTTTCATTTGTGTAGTCCAACTAGAGAATATCAATTAGAAAACTAGCATCCTAGTTACTAGTTTTATACTGTACAAGTAATTTTTCTGTCATTCTACACTCCTCTCACTGTGACAACTATGACCTTATTGAGTGTTCATAGGTTTAATTTTCAGTTATTCTTTTGAGCCAATTTAGTCTGTTTGCCTCTAGAATGCTGCAGGTGATATACCTGGATTCATTGCTCAGAAGTCTGTGGCTGACACTACTGCAGAATGGTTTTAAACAATGGATTAATAAAATTCTGTTCAGTCATGACTCCCTGCTTCTCCACAGTTGTCTATAAAAATCTATATTGTTAGGTTGCAAGAACTGCAATAACTACAGAGTCATACAAATCCTATTGAAAGAAGTACAGTGTACAGCATAGTATAAAGTCAATTGACATGCAGGAGCAGCACGATCTGCAGATCTATTGTTATTTCACTACAATAAGACTGTAACTGCTACAATTCGGGGGAAAACAGAAGCCTCAGAATAACAAAATCTCACCTCTTTGGGGTATCTTCTTGAAACAGAGGAGCTAGTGCTTCCCCTGTCTGTCCTGAAGAAAGTATTGAGGCCTTTCCATGTAAATGGAGGACTATGAGATCATCTGTTTAATATGCATGAAATTAGGGGTTTATGCAGAATAGCTAACAACTATAATTTTTGAAAGAAATTATGGATACGAGTACAGAATTGTAGAAAATCTTGAAAAGCAAAACATACAGATTACTGCAACCAGCTCCTCCCTGGGGCTGAGTTTCTGCAATTTAAACTCATTCAAACCCAACAGCCAAACTGAAGCAATTACATGTATAGCATTTGGCTTGCACTGAGGGCAGATTTAATCCTTAGGGAAAGTGTACACAACATTTTGGTGGTAGGAGGGGCAGAAGTTTCTCCATACAATCAAAACCCAGGGAAGAACTGTTTGATCTCAGACAAGATGTTACATTTTTTTAGTTAACAATACTGTCAAAAAGCCAAAAGAGTGAAGGAACTAGGTTGACAGAAGTGCTGGAACAGGAGACTTTTTCAGTGATCTGTTTACCAGAACCAGTCTTTTTGGCTGCTTTTGGCTGTCCCTTTTTCTTGAGAAGACTGTAAGGTTGCCAGAGATGGTAAAAATTAATATAGTAGGTTCAAATATGAGGAAGGAAAGATGGATGAATGCTATCCCACAACACTGCACAATGTAATCTACTTGGGCATTTTGGTAGCTAAGAGAGAAGTGAAATAATAGAATTTGGTCTTCTCTGTAGGTTTTCTATAAAATGTGCATTGTTTCCTATCAATTTTACAGAATTGAATTGAATCAGCACATTTACAAATTATTCTGCTCAGTTTTATCCTCCATATTTCCCCAGCAGTTTAGATGGAGCACCAATACCTGAGAATCTGTTCTTTACACTTCTGTTACTCTTCCAAAGTAAGGCTGGGGTGACAATGTAGGAGGAGGTCAAGAGAGCATTTTTGATATGAAGTATTGGGTCCTGTTTAACCCATCCTGTAGAGATCTGACCACTCTGAAAATCCTCTTTGGAGGGAAAAAATGTCAAAATACTGACCTGTTTTTCTTTGCTTTTGATCTAGACTCTTTTGGAGTAAGGGACTGCTTGGGAATATACCATGTTTCTCAATGATCTTCATTAGGGATATTGAATGCTGGTATTTTATATGAGTTTCTTGATTGGTATTCATGAACAAATTTTTAATGGTTTGTCCTAAGGAAAGTCTTAAGCTAAATTAAAACTAAGTTCAGGTTTTGATACTGTAATGAACAGAACAGAAATTCTATGGAGAAGCTGTAACTATACCCAGCCAGAACAGTAAAATTTGCCACTTTGCCCTCCCTCCTCTCCCAGATCCCCAACACCTTTTCTCTCCTTGATTCAGGCATACAAAGGATAAAACTTGGGAGAAAAAATGTATAGCATTGTTTTTAAAAGTACTTAATTTGAGGAGCTAAAATCCCTCTCTTCCACTGAATAGTCATAGCTTTGTGTCTCTACAGGGCTGAATTGAGGCAGAGAACTTTAGTTATGTTCTCTGTTGTTTCTTAAGTGTAACTTTAATTGAATTTCCTGTATTTACAGTATTTTGTTAGGGAGAATATCTGAACTGCCTAGCTATTGCTGTTAGTGTTGGGGTCATAACACATACCTAGCTTTGCATTACTGGTTCCCAAACAGCCCTATATTACAAAGTCATCGTCATAGAAAACAAACAGAGCCAACAGGCATACAGCTGCACATGAAAAACGACAAAACATTTCTCCCTATTTCACAGTAAAGGAAGGACAGCTGACATAGTAATGCTGCGCAGGGTGGTTCTAACATGGGCCTGCTGGATCCCAGCTTGGTGTCTTTGTACCATAACTGCTGGATTGCTGCATTTCTCCTCTTTTGTTTTATAGGTTGTAATTCTGGTCAGTAGCTTTATGCTGCTGTTTTAGAAAATCATATTGTACGGCTTTATTCCCATTAGCTGACAAAGATGTAAGAATTTCATTAGCTTGATAACTGCTCTCGTTCTGGCTGATAAAACATGAAAAATGTAGTTTGAAAATACCTTCCAGGGCTGCTGAGGTGGCCCAGATAGGGCTGTGTCAGAGACCCCAATTCATTTCATAGCCTTTTAGTCCTCTGGATGCCACATTTCCTGAGTAGACTCCCACCGGTTTCTGCACAGGAGGCAAAAGGGCAGCTGAGCAATGAGCTTAGTCAGCACATGTTTGGATACTTGCTGGAGATTCATCAGGAAATGCTTCTGATTCCGTAACTTCCTAAGGCTACCTTAATTAGCACACAGACTTGAAGCCTTCTCTATGACAGGGTGCTCTCTCGGGGCAGACAGATAGAATTGGGTCCCTTTCCCACCTAGCTACAAAGGGAGCTGTGAGTCTCTTGGGAGATGTGACCCCAAAGCAAAGCACTCTTATCCTCATCTGTGAGTTATGGATTAAAATGTTCACAGGCTCGGTTTTATTTAGGGGAGATAATTTTCAAACACTGAAAACTGGAGTACTCACAAAGTAAAATTGTTTCTTACATTCTACTTCCCAGGCAGAGAGCAGTTATGCCATGTGACTTCTGTATCCTCTCAAAATACCTTGGCTAGCTACCACTGAGCACCCAGATCCTCCTGAATAAACAACAGGCTACAGATTTGTCACAAAAATTGGCAAATAATGTTGAATTATAAATATATTTGAGAAAATTGTACTATGTTGGCTGACAATTCATTAAAAAGAAGAGCTAAAATTGATCAAATGAATTGTTTGTTACTAATTATTTGCCTAGTGCTAGCTGTGATGTGAGACCTTGAGGGTGGGAATAAATTATCTTAATGAGGGATTAGGTTAAGGCATGTTATAAATTCTCATTTCAAGTGCTAACCCCGCCATTAATATATTTGCCTATAACTGTGAATCTTTTTTAATAGCTGCCTGTCTTCTTTGCAGTGCATAAAAATGTTCTTCTGTTTTAAATCCATGTTCTGAAAAGGAATTATTTGGCCTCCCATATTTTCTCTTCTTTAGAAACACCAAATAAATACCTATGAGGAAATAACAGTAATGTAGACTGTAAGCTATATTTCATTATGGAGAAATAAATGTTCACATCCCAAGGACAAATGAAGTACCAGATACCTGTTACTGTGAGCTGAACACATCCCTGCTTTTGAAAGCCTCATTTGTATAGTGCATGTGGCCTTAAAGATAGATTTTTCCAAGTAAAATGAGACTGGAGAAATGGGGATAAGCTGTTTTATGCAACTTAGAAGAGACAAGAGGAACATGATTTAAGCACTGTACAAACTCGTGATGGTAACAATTGCCTCAGACAATTCAAGTAGCAAGGATTCTAAATCTGATCTCCCTCCATTAAGTTCCTGTAGCCACATTATTATCATACTTAATTATTATAACTGCTTTCAATAATTCACAGCAATATCTGAGACAGGTAAATCATTAGCCAATTGAGATAAGGACCATTTCTCTTGTAATTCTAGATACTACTGCAACATAGCAACCATGTAATTAATAAAACATGTTTTTCTTTCTCTGCCTCTTTCTTATTTTTATTACTTGTCCACAAAGTGCTTTTAAAAGAAAGGACATCTTACTGTCTGTATTTCTACAGGCAGGTCAGTGTGGCACACAGCTTCCCACACTGTGCCTTATGTGCATCAGTCCTACAGATGCTCTTTCCTTTGGATATTGCTTCCCCAAAAGGTCAGCAATGCTGGCTATTTTGTAAGTTGAGGTTGGAGAAGGAGGAGGACGTATAAAGTGGTCTTGCCTTTCTGTGAATATGTTTCAGAACCTGACTGAATTTCCTCTGTATGTTTAAGGTAATGCCTCACTTTGCCAAGAGCTTTAGAGTACTCTTAAAAAGAATATTTTTCCTTGTCTTCTTTTTGATTAGTCAAATATACACTGCTGGTTTTCACTCGTTACCTGTCTCTTTCTTTCTGCAGCACTTTGTGTATAACTCGTTAAGCTCTAGGAGCGCACGGGAGATGAGACACTCCCCATGAAAACTGTCAGAGCTCTTTGGAGATGCTGTACATCTCACTGGGAACAGAGATGAGCCCTCTCTGCTTCCACAGAGACTTGCTTCTGAGCACTGTCAAGCCCCTTGCTATCGATATTCAGAACAGTAACAAACTTTCCAGCATTCATTATCCTGTGCAGTATCAATTCAGAGGCAGCTCTTGTGCGTTTGTGTTTGTGCAGGAAAGATTCATCACATTTTTGGGTCAGATACCTTGTCAGCTCCACAAACACATATACACGCGCACGCAGAGGGAAGAAAAAATGAGCTTCATACGCCTCATTCATGTCAGAACTCAACAACTTTAAGAGCGCAAATATTCTGCAGTCACTCATGAAAAGAAATTTTTAATAATAAATATCTAGCAATTAATGGGCTGGTAGCTGCAGTTGTCTTCAGGGCATAATATCTAATTTCCTTGCAATGTTTCATATCCTTACTTTTCATGCTGCAACAGTCTATCATTAAAACCAAATGCAGGTTTCTATCACTTTTATTTATTTTTCAAATCAACTTATAAATCAGTGCCAGGCCTTGTTACAGATGAGTTCCAATAAATTATCAGCTGTGTACAAATTCTGAATGTTAAACATTCTCTGTTTCTCCCTTTTTTTTTTCTTCCACTCACTGTGCTCCTGCTTTGCCCTCTGAGCCTGGAGCACACAGCAAAGCAGGGGGGGTTGGAAGGATTTTCCCTCCTTTTAAACAATGTGAGAACCTGGCTACTTATTTATGTGTGATTTAAATAATAAAAACATTTATTTATTTTTCAGGGAAAAAAAAAAAAAGCACAACAAAAACCAAAACCAAACTAAGGACATCTCTGAACTTCAGCAAGACAGATATTTTCTCTTTTACTTTTAGCTGACAAGTAATTCCTATGGTGACTTGTAACTCTAATCTAACTTACATTCTTTTACCAAAATGCTTTGGTTTTGCCCTTTGGAAGCAGGTAATTAATAAGTGTTTTTGTGAGCTAATGCTAACTTTTCCTCAGTTGATTTGTCACTTCCAAGTCAGGTTATTGAGGTTAGTAGTGTATCTATCAGTTAAGTAAATTTTACTTCTAGTTTTACCAGTAGACTGAGATACAGCAAAAAGCCTAAGGTGGCATAGTCTTGCATGGCTAATGGAAAATTCTGACTATTGTAATGAGTAGAATGACCTTTAAAAGTATTCTGGGTTGCAGTTGTCTACAGCTGCTGCGCAACAGCGAGTGAATTAGCTGTAATCCTTAGCCTGGATGAACTCTGTATCTGTCTTGGGTTCAGCTGTAGCAGTCGAGTTTCCCGCATTTGGGAAAACCGCAGGGCTCAGTACATCCAGAGTGCAGGGTATGAGCCTCACCCTGGGACAATCTCAAGTTTGATCATGGTGTCTCCTCTGCCAGATTTTACTACTTTGCTCTATTTATCAGTCACATGAATGACTGCCAAGGGGAATTAAAGACATCTTGATCTGTAAAACCTGCAAATTTGGGGACAGAGCAAAACTAGAAGTTGAACTTTGCTACCCTGCCCTGCACTACTAAATTTAACTCGGCCCATTTTCACTGTGAGGTATGAAAATCTGCCTAGGACAAGTATTGAGCTGGGAATGTGCAATACGGAGCTTTCCTGTGGAGGCATATTTTAAATCTGGACTCAGTGAGAAAAATCAACTGATTTTTCATCCTTCCCATTAATTTTACCTATATATTAAGGAAATCAGGGTAAGAGGCAGAGAGAACCTTTTCCATTCTCTCCGGTGAACGTTTTGACTTTATTTCAAAAGTATTTAATGGGGCTGACAGGATACACTTGTATATTCATTTAAATCCTGTAGTGGCTAATCTAGGTGGTTGAGATGCTCCTACCACACAGTACAGGGACGAGCCTGTACTTACAGAATGATTCAAGTTCCTGTGTTGGTGCAAGGAAAACTTTCTAGTGCTTCCATGAAACTTTGTCACCCTTAGGTGATGTCCTCTCAAGCTGTATGGGATTAGGAGTTCCCCTTATCAATCTGTCTCTCTGTCAACAGCATATCTTTACAACGTAACATGGTCCTAGGATGTGATTCTATGATGCTAACACAGATGTATTGTACATTAACCATAGCCCAAACATCTCACAGATTGTGCACCAGATAACAGCCAGGAACATGGTTTCCATTACCTGTGATGCTGAATTGATGATAGTTTGAAACCCATATGCTGTCAGCCAGACATCCAAATTCACGCTGGGATGCCTAGATTTAAGCTGAGATTTAGCAGTGTGTGCTCAGTGACACTGACAAGCAGGGTACTTTTTTTTTCTCTTTATACAGAAGTTGATTTCAGGAACCCAGACTGAAAAATTATAACTGATGCTAATATTTTGTTGCTGAAATATTTCCTTCTTGATCTTCTAAACCCACTGTGCTTCTTTGCACTGTATAGAGCAACATTGCCTTGCAGCCAGGCTTCAGGAGAGTGTGGATTGGGACTCCAGTTTCTATCCACAGCTCTCCCAGTGGCTTCGCATGAAGTCCAAGACAAGTCTTGCTCTTTCCCCATCTATACCCTCTCAATTCCAACAGATCAGAAGGGGATACTACTTCTCAGGGCTGCTGTGAGGCCTAATTAATTTGCAGGTGCCTGCAGTTTTTGAATGAAATGTGCTATAGAAGTAGAAAAGCAGCATTATTATTAATATTATTGTTATTCTTGCTGACATTATTGTTATTGTGACTATTTTTATTATTGCTATTTCACAGGAGCATTTGCATTGCTTTCTGGAGCAGCCTGTGCCTGGTGGAAGACTGTCTTCCAATCTTTCTAGACAAGAGCTCTATTAACATACGAATGAACAGCTCTCACTGTTGTTGGAGCAGAACTCTCTAGCAAGTTAATGAGAAATTCACACTACTGACCCCGGAGTGCTCTGGAGAAATCCAGCTTTTGCTTAGTGCTTACTAAAAAAAGGCCATCATAAAATATGTCACTTATGGCCGATTAGTACTGTCATAAGAGAGAAAAAACAAAGAGGAAAATTACATAAATTTGTCTTTTCATGGGTGCCAACTGCAGCTTCCAGATGAACTGCAATCTTACTTTAAACGTAGTATTTGTTTGTGGCTACATGGCCAAATTTTCAGTTCAAGGTTCACAGAAGGGGCTCAGCCTCTGTTTCTGGGCACCTGAAATGATCACATTTTACTATGGCTTAATAAAGAGCCCAGAGTCAGTATGGACTAATGTGGTGATAGCCACTAGAATCTGCAGTAGCCATATCCTGCATTAATGCCACCAGAGGGCTGCTGTGATTAATGTTACCTGAGGACTCATCTGATAGCTCTGGCAACTTAGTTTGGTCTTTCTGTGCAAGATGAGCATTTTTGAAAACCTGGCCCTCTATATAAATAGCTGAGCTCTTTTTGCACTTCCAACCACAGTGAGGTGCAGTTTAGATGTCAAAAGGCACAGGGAAAAGTCCTGCCCTTTATTTCTTATAAAGCACAGTTTAAGGGATATTTTTTTAATTGGGGATTCTACAGGTCACTTACATGAGTTGTGGATGACAGAAGAAAATTTTACTCAAAGGATCATATCTATAGCCTCAAGAAATCAGCAGAAACCATTCCCCTTGGTTCTCTTAGGCCTTGGACCAAGCCACCAGTTATAAAGAGACATTTTACTCTTGAAGTACATTGGTGGCAAGATTGTATGAATGCCTTAAAAACAGTCTTCTTTTTATACACACTTCGTTAATCTTCCTCTGTCATTTTTAGTTTCGGAGCCAACAGCTGCAACAGGGCACAGGAGTGCATTACCCATGTTCAGTGCTGGCTGCTTGCTGCACTGTCCGTGATAGCAAAGGTGAGTTGTTACACAAGCAGAAAGCACTTTGGGGCTTACAGCAGCCAAGAGCTGTGATCAAGCAGAGCTCTGCACCAGCCAGAGGCTGTCCACCTACTGCTGCATCCAGAAATGCTCTGTACACATAGAGTAGTGTAGCATGAATTTGAGGATGGCATGCTGACACTGGTGTTGCCATTTCAAATTCAATCAATTAATATTATGAAGAAGCTAACCCATTACTATAGTAGATAGACTGCTGTTGCCCTCATGAAGCTAAACATTATACCAAGTGCTAGTACTAAGTGGTTTTCTGAGTCTTGTAAAGGTTAAATTGTATCTTTGATGATTTCATGCATTTCTTTTTTTTCCTGCTTAGTTGTTTTTTTTTTTTTTTTTTTTTTTTTTTGTTTGTTTGTTTGTTTGTATTTTTGTTTTTTTTTTTTTTTTTGTTTTAGGTATAGTGAGGGAGTTTCTTGAGGAGTGAATGGCAAAATGAAACTAAAAAGTACTTAAGTCCTATTTTAATTGCACAGATGCCAGCTTCAGAATTCCAGTAGCAAACCAAAGGTACAATCTTTACAAGGAAAAAAGAAAGAGAGATATTTCTTCACAGGCTTTTAATTGGAATCCTAATGAAATCACCTTGTGTGGGTTGACTGAAGCATGCACATGATGGCAAAGAATGTGCCTTTCTACATTAGCATTCAGAAAGACTAAAGCTTGTGGCATGGGTTAGGCAGTATCCACTCAAAGCTTCCAGCTGAGGAAGAAGCAAATTTTGCCACTCTAACAATGGGAAACAGAGCATTACAATATGTGTTTCCAGGCTCCAGCTACAGTCAATGGGAAGAAAGGGATTCCTCCAAGGGGCAGCAGTGGCTATGTGCAAGTACCTCTATGAGATGTGACAGGACTCTTTAGCCTTCATTCTCCCTACAAAAAACAGAACACCAAGTAGAGGTGCACAGCTGATTTTCACTGTACCCCGCCAGCTACCAAAGCCTTGCCACACAAACCCAATACAAGGATATGTCCATATTCTTAGTTTCTTGCACCTTTAGAAATTGCAGAAAAAGTATAGGGTTGTTTTTTTTTTTTCCTTCTTTCTCTCATTTTAGTGGTTTTATGCAGGAGGAACTATCCCATAAAATTACTCTTTATTTCCACAACTGTGAATATGCTGGTAAGAGTAGTACCGTACCTACAATAGTAAAATAGCATCAGCCTAAAATATTAATGTTTGAAAAGCTTTATCTGTAACAGGGAGTATTTGTGTCACATGAGAGACTTCCTCTGAAGAAACAGTGATATTTCATCAGCATTCTCAGGTTTTTTGCGCCTACAGAAAGGATCTGTTTTTCAAAGGTGTTGCCTGCCTAGCAGGTTTCATAGGACTAAGCAGAACTGCTTTGATGAACACTTCCTCAAAAGTGTTAAATAAAGGTCTACCTTAAAGTTCCTCTTTTATCTGCTTTTAGCTATCTTATAGCACACTGCTTCATCTCAACAATCTTCCATTCCTATTAGAGAGCAAAGAAGGAGGAAGAAAAAACTTATCAACCAGACTGAAGATGGACATGACCTCACTCATTCATCAAATAGAATCAAAGTCAATACAACAGTGTCAGTAAATCCCATTTAATGATCTCTCTCCAACGAACTTTTACATGTAGAGAGATCCATTATTAATTTACCTCTTTGAAATATAATTCACTACACACCAAATGCTCAACAAGCCACAGGGGCAGCAATCATTCATAAGACAACTTCATGTTTTACCAAAACCACTAAAACAGTTCGAGGCTCCTAAGACCAATTATTGTAGCTGGACCAAAGATTGGTTTATCTTCTGTAGCCTAGTGAAAGTCCTCTGTTAAACACTATATTGGCAAGTGAAGCCAAGATGTAGTGCTTCCCAGACCTACTCTATATTGCTAGACTAATAAAATAAAGTCTTAAGCATGGCAAAAAAACAAGAATCATAGGAAGGGGTAAATTCAGTCTTTCAGAAGAAGATGCCAGTTACCATGTGAACATCTTAAGTCCTGATATCATCTTCTTTCCTTTGCAAAATCCTTGAGACTTGAGTTTCCCAGAATGCGGCTTTCAGCCAAAGATGCAGTAGTTTTTAGCTTGTAGCACAAATAAGCCCACACATAACTGTGCATGAAACTGCATTGTGCCCATTCCTACTTTCACTGAAGTTGGTAAAAAGCTGGGGAGAACAGGGTTTTGAGTTGATTTCTGAGAGTCAGTAAAAAACCCTCAAAATCTTGTCTATGAGATTAAAGTAGTAGTTGCCTGGCTAGGGTATTTTGGGGGTTCTATAATCAGCCTGATATTCTATTTGAGCAAAGAAATCCTCACTGTTTACTTGTAGGGACAGATCCAAAACACAACAATGTGAGATGTCCATTGTCTTTCATGACACCCTACCTGTAGTACTGTGTTCAGCTCTGGAGCCTCCATCACAAGAGGGACATGGACCTGCTTGAGCCAGTCCAGAGGAGAGCAATGAAGGTGATGAGAGGGTTGGAGCATCTCCCCTATGAAGATAGACTGAGAGAGTTGGGATTCAACCTGGAGAAGAGCACACTCCAGGAAGACCTTATAACAGCCTTCCAGTACCTAAAGGGGGCCAACAGGAAATCTAAAGAGGGATCTTTTACAAAGGCATGTAGGGATAGGATAAGGAGGAATGGCTTTAAACTGAAAGAAGACCAGTTTAAGTTAGATATTAGGAAGAAGTTCTTCCCTGTGAAGGTGGTGAAACATTGTAGCAGGTTTCCCGGAGAAGGTACGGTGATCCCATCCCTGGTAGTGCTCGCGGCCAGGCTGAATGGGGCTTTGAGCAACCTGGTCTAGTGGAAGGTGTCCCTGTCCATGGCAGGGTGCTGGAATTTGATGATCTTCAAGGTGTCTCCCAACCCAAACCATTCTATAATCCTATGATACTAAGCTTCCAGTTTACGAAGAAGGATGCTACCGTGCACTTCACAGCAGCAGTAACACTAGCAGTTATCTTTCCCTCTACACATACCCAAAAAGCAATTTAACGCACCAGCAGCAGTTGCCTATTAATTGCGCTAGAATAAAGGTAGCCTGGGAGGGTAGGTTTAAAAGAGGAATGCGGTACTATTATGTATTGCTTGCAAAGTAAACAAGCAACATCAGTATAGTCATTTCCTAATTACGAGCTGTTTCATAAACTGTAAATGCTAACATGGGAGAGGTAAATCATAGCAATTTAATTAATAAAACACTTTAGACAATTAAATCCATATGTGCATGTCCTGAGGCATAACATCAATAATAGAAGCTTGCAGGCATATTTTGGAAATTTTATGCAATCATCTGCAGATCTTGTATTCAATAATTGGTACAAACTCTTTTAACTCTTCCTTGCCTGGTCTGGAAAACAGAAAGGAATTGTTAATCACTATTATTATTGATTTTGTTACATTTATTATGTTGTCCACTTTTCCATTCCATGTGTGCATTTTAAATTATTTCTGTGCAAGTTACAAAATGAATCTGATCTTTTCCTTATATGTTTGTGATCTCTGTACACAGTATAATGAATGGACTTCATCCTAGAAAGCTAATAGACTTGTTTTTCTGGTCCACAGGGCTAGACTAAAATTTGCAGACAGTGCAATTTTGTGTTATGCAGTCTGAGTATAATTTCTGAACAATGGAGTTGAGCTTTCAAGTTACAAGAATCTGTCCATGATCAAAGACATATGAAAGATTTTGGAGACCCTAAGCACAGAGCTGGATGGAGACTTTGACAGCTCTATATAGACTGTCGGATGTTCAGAGAGGCTACCTCATGTGCAAAGTAACTTGGAGTTGTACACAGATTGTTATCCTGGTATTTACAATCCAGGTTGACAGTGATCCAGAAAAGAAACAGGTAATCAGAACCAAACAGGCACAAGACCTAAGTCCCATACACTTTTTCTGTGGGACACAGAGATTGACAATATATTATAAACCTCTATGATTAGTGATATCTAGCAGTACTTGTTAAGTCTGGGATCCCATTTGTCCACAAACAGCAGCCACACATTCTGGCAAATGGTCCACATACCATTTTTACACAGACAAACTGCTAGAAATAGCCAAGCCCCAGTATTTATAAAATATCCAACATCTCTAAGCAGATGGCTGTAGCTGAACTCAGGCAAATCTCAAAAGAACGGGCCAAAGTGTTGCTTCCTTACCTACCAAAACCAAACTCCTGTATATCAGGAAAGTACTGGGGTCTTTCTAAGGTTCATTAAGTTTCAAGAAGGAAATAGCATGGATCACATCCCCGTATGGGCTCCCAGCTAATTTCCAGTGTCCATGCAAAGCTTTGTTCTTGGAATTTCAAGGAAAAATGAATCCAGCCCTGGCAACATCAAAGCATGATATGATCTTTGAACCACTATAACTGTGTATCCTCTGGGACAATGCAAATTGCAAAGAATTTTAAAGCAATTAATGGCTACAGCTCCATATACATCAAAGTTCCAGTTCTGATTTATGCACTACCATGGTAGCAGTGCTCCCTGGGGACAAGGCAGTTCACAAAGTCCTAGAAGCAACATGTAAATGCTGGGGACATCTTCAGTTAAGGGAATCTCACAGTGGGTAGTCTTCCAGTACAGATCAAACACTTGTGAAGTCTCGAGGGAAAAAAGTCAAGCCTTTGTACATGTAGTTTAAGTCTCCGAAACTTAAACGTCCACTCACTTTCCGAAAAGAACCAAAGAAAAGATTTAATCCCAAAAACGGAAAACTTTCCAGACTTAATGAAATCCACCAGGGGTTTCACCATGTCTATTGTTGCCATAGGAAAAACAATGGATGATGATTAAAAATCATGGAACAAGTAAGTAGAAATAAGAATTAGCTGGTAAAGTGATTCTGCTGTTCACTTAAAAGATGCTACAGGGAAAAAATCCCTTCCCTGTGAGCACACTATGACTTTCCATGAATTCCGGCTTCCCTTGCCTTTTTGCTGTATCAATTTATGTGAGCTATTGCTATTATCTTTCTCATAGTAGAAAATCAAGTGATTAAACATATGCCCCTCTTCCTGATCTTTAGAGATAGTCTTTCCACTGCCTATTATTATTTGTAGGATCAGGATTTCATTCAGTTCAATCTGCAGAGCATTTGAAGTCTTCTGAGAGAGTAATTTAAGTGTGAATTACTAGTGCTGATATTGATAATGATGTAAAAATGTCTGTCTTCTGGTAGGGAGAGAAACTTTTTGAAATGTGTCTTACAGAGTAAAAGAAATCTTAAAACTTCTGTGTGCAATAGAAAATCATTGTAAATTGAGGCTTAATTTTTTTAATTCCTTTTTAATTATTATTTTTATTATTATTCACATATTTGGCAATTCAACACAGTATGCCACATTAGTTTTATTTTAAACTGTGAAGGCACTTGTAGAATGAAATTCTTACACCAGGGATGTTGGTTGTAACTATGTGGGCCATTATCAAGTAACTTGCCAATACATAATAATGAGTATTTGCTATATGGATTTAGTTATATTTTTTCTACCCTGTAAAACATAGTAAAACTCTTTTGGCTCATGCATGTTTTCACAGTGTGGGGTGATGTTAAAATGAATAATGCTGAAGTGATTCCTGGCAAGATACTGGCTACCCTGGATTTGGAAAAGTCTGAGGTTCTTAATGACTTCTTTGCCTCAGTCTTCACCTACGAATGCTCTGACCACACCACCCAAGCCTTGGAAGGCAGATGCAGGGACTGTGAGAATGAAGACCTTGGGGGCACTGTAGGAGAGGATCTGATTCGAGACCATCTTAGGAACCTGGACATATACAAGTCCATGGGACCTGATGAAATCCATCCACGGGTCCTGAAGGAGCTGGCAGATGAAGTTGATAAGCCACTGTTCATCATATTTGAAAAATTGTGGCAGTCAGGTGAAGTTCCTGATGACTGGAAAAAGGGAAATATAACCCCCATTTTTAAGAAGAGGAAAATGGATGAGCCAGGGAACTACAGACCAGACAGCCTCACCACTGTGCCTGACAAAGTATTGGAACAGATTCTCCTGGAAGGCATGCAAAGGCACATGAAAAAGAACAAGCTGGTTGGCTTCACTAAGGGGAAATCCTGCCTGAGAAATCTGGTGGCCTTCTATGATGAGGCTACAGAACTGATGGACAGGTGTAGAGTAGTTGGTGTCATCTACCTGGACTTGTGCAAAGCATTTGACGCTGTCTCACATGACATCCTTGTCTCTAAGTTGGAGAGTCTACAATTTGATAGGTGGATCACTCAGTGGATAAAGAACTGGATGGATGGCTGCACACAAATAGTTGATTTCAATTCCTCAATGTCCAGCTGGAGACCAGTAACTAGTGGTGTCCCTTGGGGATTTATGTTGGGACCGGTCTTGTTCAACATCTTTGTCAGTGACATGGACAGTGGCATTGAGTGCACCCTCAGCAAGTTTGCCAATGACACCAAGCTCTGTGGTTTGATTGATACATTGGAGGGAAGGAATGCCATCCAGAGGGACCTTGACACGCTGGTGAGGTAGGCTGATGATAACCTCATGAAGTTTAACCATGCCAAGTGCAAGATCCTACACCTGGGTCGGACCAATCCCAGGCACAGCTATAGTTTGGGTGGAGATGAGATTCAGAGCAGCCCTGAGGAGAAGGATTTGGGGGTATTGGTTGATGAGAGAATGAACATGAGTCGGCAGTGTGCTCTTGCAGCCCAGAAAGCCAACTGTATCCTGGACTGCATCAAAAGGAGTGTGACCAACAGATCGAGGAAGGCGATCCTGCCCCTCTACTCTGCTCTCGTGAGACTTCACTTGGAGTATTGTGTATAGTTCTGGTGTCCTCAACATAAAAATGACATGGAAGTGTTGGAACAAGTCCAAAGGAGGGCCACGAAGATGATCAGGGGAATGGAGCACCTCCCCATGAGGATAGGGTGAGAGAGTTGGGGCTGTTCAGCCTGGAGAAGAGAAGGCTGCGTGGAGACCGCATAACAGCCTTGCAATATCTGAATGGGGGGATATAGGGATGCTGGGGAGGGACTCTTCATGAGGGACTGCAGTGAGAGGACAAGGAGTAATGGGTTCAAACTTAAACAGGGGAAGTTTAGATTGGACCTGAGGAAGAAATTCTTTCCTGTCAGGGTGGTGAGGCACCGGAAAGAGTTGCCCAGGGAAGCTGTGAATGCTCCATTGCTGGCAGTGTTCAAGGACAGGTTGGACAGAGCCTTGGGTGACATGGTTTAGTGTGAGGTGTCCCTGTCCATGGCAGGGGGGTTGGAACTAGATGATCTTAAGGTCCTTTCCAACCCTAACTATTCTATGATTCTATTCTATGATTCTATGATTGTGTTTCACCAATAAAATACATCACTGTTTGTATCAGCTCTTTCTTTATTATGAGCTGGACAACTTGAATTTAATTGCTATGTGTTCTTCAGGAATTAGAGATAAGATTAGTCCTGGCTGTACTTTTAGTTAAAGCCCATAAATAGTCCTACAAAATCAGTGAGATAATTTCCACGTTTAATGATGAAACAATTGTGTATTAGAAAATTATGATGAAAATTGTACTGATAATGAAAAAAGAAACTACTCTCTTTGTTATCCCTTTTTTTTTTTTTTTTTTAGAATTTTTTGTACAGACTTTGCAGCATATTTTAATGGAATGCAGTGGAAAATAACCAATTATTCAATATTGAATATTTAAATTATTTTCTAATAATTTTAAACACATATTATAATTTTCATCAATTTCTTTCAGAAAGCAAGTCTCCCATATGGAAGCACTGCACTCCTTTGAAAGAAAAATCCTGACTGGAAAAGCAGTTTCAGTTTGAAATTCAGTTGCTCTCACATTGCCAGTTTTAAAAAAATGATGACTATTTTACTACTTCTGTGGAGTAAGATATGTATATCCAGGATGGTTTCATTTTATTGTCTAATTGTTCCTGCCAATTTGTAAATGCTCTCGACTGACTCACATGTGGACTTTGATATCTGATACCATATGGTCTTGTGCAGTTCTATTTAACTGCTGAAATGATACCCAAAAGCCCAAAAATCATTTGTAGAAGGTTATTAAGCAGAGTTATGTTCAATCAACTTTATTAATGCATTTGGATTTTTAATCCATCCCACCAGTATGTTTGTGGGTTCAATTGTTACTGCGTCTGATATGTGACAGATAACAATCCTGTATGATTTAAATGATAAGCAGACCCTGTGAAACACAGGCCTTAATGTTAGATGTTGATTGCGGAGTGCTGCTGCCAATGCTGCACATTGCTATGTACCTAAAGAAAGAGAGCAGATCTTCAACTGGAATGATGACGATATTTTTTACAGCACAGGAGGCTGCTTTTGTGTTATCAAGAAAAGATATCATAGAATCATAGAATAGTTAGGGTTGGAAAGGACCTTAAGATCATCTAGTTCCAACCCCCCTGCCATGGATAGGGACAACTCCACTAAACCATGCCACCCAAGGCTATGTCCAACCTGGCCTTGAACACTGCCAGCAATGGAGCATTCACAACTTCCC
>JASSUY010039442.1:0-40431 GCA_032466535.1 Forpus xanthops | reverse complement strand
TTTAGATTGGACCTGAGGAAGAAATTCTTTACTGTGAGGGTGGTGAGGCACTGGAATGGGTTGCCCAGGGAAGTTGTAAATGCTCCATCACTGGCAGTGTTGAAGGGTGGGTTGGAGATAGCCTTGGGTGACATGGTTTAGTGGGAGGTGTCCCTGCCCATGGCAGGGGGGTTGGAACTAGATGATCTTAAGATGCTTTCCAACCCTAACTATTCTATGATTCTTCTCCGTACAGAAATTAACTTAGTTGTTCCCTTGTAAGTACATGTTCTCTAATGGTCTTTGGTGACTTCTAATCTCATTTCTAGATGCAGCTGAATCTAAAGTATGGCAATTTTTTTGTCAATATATAATTTGTCTATATTGATCAGTTTAATGTCTGATTTTTCAGTATTTCTTCACAATTCTGGATTTTTCAGCAGTGCAGATATTTTTCTATTGCCCAGGGCAATAATAGATGTGGTGTGCAAACACTGCTTTAAAGAGGGTGTCTGTCGGCTGATTTACATATTTTAAAAGTATTAAGATCAAAAGTAATGAGAATTTAATCCATATGGCATGTAGAAGATAAATAGGAATATTAATACTGTATCAAATACTAATTAAAGGAAACACCAGTCTTATTTTAAAAATCTTGCATGCAGATGAAAAAGAAGTCATTGCAAAGTTAAGATCTGATTCTTACAGAAATTAAGAATTAACAGTTTTCAGCCACAGTGAGACTAAGTTCATACGCTAGTGAGTGAATGGCTGTGTGGTACTTTATTGTCAACTGGGGTTAAACTACAACGGCTAGGCCAAATTGCGGATTTGTACCCCTTTCTATGAAGCATCTCAAATGACTCTAAAACTGAAAACTACCACCAGCTCTATTACCAACTTTAAAGATGAAAATTACCCCTCATTATCCAAGAAACTGAAATGTGGATGGTTTTCTACTTGCCTAAGCACATGTGCCTGAAGCAGTGTTAGGCCCTCGAATAGATTGATTCATGGCAACTCTGTTGGATTTTGATATGCGCTGGTATGCAGTTTGCAACAGTGGCTGAAGAAAATGTTGTCATCTGCTTCATAGAAAACTCTAGACAAGAATGGTCAAGATGAATCATAAATTTGTCATGTCTTTGCACTAGAATAGATTTTTGTATTTCACTGGTATGGAATTTATAGGTGAAAGAACCTTGGGATGTGTGCTCCCAGCAGGGTAACAAGTACTGAAAAAACTCCATGTAGATGCACTGCAACTAGAAGCTTTAGCGCAGTGTCAGCCTAACACTCCATGCAGACAAATTATCCCTAGCAAGACATATGAGATACATTTAGAGCATCATGATCTCTATAATCTCTAAGTCTGTTGACCTTCAGTTCTCCATTAAGTCTTTGTTATAAATATTAAAGGGTAGGGGATATACTTTTAGCAGGAGAGTAAGCTTGCAGTGAAGAGTTACCTTTGAAATATGAACAAAATAAACAAGATTTGCCAGTACTGCAGAATCTTGTGAGACAATAATCTGTATCATTTGCTATAGCAGGCTGAAGAAGACCTGAGAAAGAATTATTTTCTTCTTCATTTTTGCCTTGAAGGGTATGTATATTCCAAACCTTTCTGAGACACAGATGGAGAGGGAAGTCTAAAACGTATCTAGTTTAGTTTTGTGCAACACTCAAACTCTGATTCTTTCCTTGTAGGTGTGTGTTTCTTATGTGTTTCTATAGTAACCACAGCAAGTAGTCATCACAGCAAATCTTGTCCTCTGCAGGTTGAGAAAACAGCCTGTGATCAGTGGACTATCTTTCTGCTTTAGATGGTAGTGACTATACTGTAGAAGGCAGTGAAACACTCAGATGATTGAGTAAAACTCCAGTGTTACTGTGTGTTCCCTTCTGCCAGAGCAGAGTGGTCAGGACAAACTTGTTTTGTCAGTGGATAGACAAATCGCAATTCTTCTGCAACTTTCTATGCACTTTTGAAGGCCTATTCCATTGTAGAGCAACTGGTGCAGCAACACATCAAGCAGGTACCAGCTATTCCACACATACATGGAGCAAAGTTATGCAGGAGCTGCTCTGTCAATGCAAGAGGAAATTTGATGTAAGGGACAAAATGCAATCACTAGAGAAAGAATGTGAAGAAGAATTCTATAAACCGTTCCCAGCTGCATGTATGTAAAGCCAGTTTAGGCAGTTAGCACAGACGATGAGTGGGGATATAGACCAATCTGCTTCTTGTCCTCTTCCCAGAAATACTAGATAGATGCAGTCATTGCACACTGTGCCCCTTCTTTACAGTCAAAGGGTGATTTCACACAAGTACCAGCCCCAGCTCATCGAGAAGAAGCTGACCTTTGTCCTGGGTGAGTTGATGCTTTTTTCCCCCAAACATTATTTCAAATATCTGGTGGGAGTGTGTTGGTTCTGTGCTTTCTGTGGCAACAGTCTCTATGGGAAGGAAGGATATGGTTACACTCACCAAAGTTGTTTTGTGGACTGCTGAGTGGCTGCAGGGCTTTGTATCCCAGGTGTGTTTGTTCCCTCTCCTGCAGAATAGCCCAGGTACTGTTTTAAATAGTTGTGTGTATTTTGCAAAAGACCTTTTAAATATTAAATAGTTTCATTTTCCAGATGGAGAATTAAAACATAAAAGTATTTCATCAGATCCTTCATCCAGTCTTGAAGCAATTTTGAAATGTTGACTGAAAAAAATCTATCTGCCTTGGAGCATTTTTTACATCAAACATTCCATGAAAACATTTTCCTCAAAATCTTTAAGTATTTCCAAATACTGAGAAGAGAGATGACTTTTTCAAGTATTGGTGATGGTCTAATGCAGCTAGTGTCAAGTTCATATATTTTTTTTAAACAAGAAAGTTGTGTAAACATTAAAGTGAAGGTGGGACTTGCAAGCATCACCATCAGCACAGGCTGACACACTACAGATGCTGATTCACTATTATCCTGATAGAGGTGTCATAGACACCAAATAAATAGTGTCTGTCGGTAAGCATTTTAACCTAGAGACAAGAACCAAAAAGAGTCAAATAACACAATGAGGAGTTTGTAAATAAGTATACAGGAACTATCATTTCTTCCCTTCCCATACTGTTCCCTCCTCAGCCCCATCTCAGTTTAGCTTTTGAAATGGTGTTCTAGTAGCCATGGAAAAGCCTTCATTACCCTTTTCAGAGCTGGGGAAGAGCAAGCAGTGATGATTGGAAGAGGGATAGAAATCTTTCCCCTTCAAGATAGGATGATACTCCAAAGATGAAAAATTTTTCACTCCTGCAGCATAGTGTATACAGGACCTGTGTGGATAACTTTAGGGTGTATTGTTGGCTCTGTATCTATCAAATAATAAAGTTCAGCTTGATTCAGCATCAAGGTTAGCTTAATGCCCTCTAGAAACTTACTAGGCAGAAGTTTATCCTGAAAATTCATTGTTGTTCTAGGCCTAAATACTTTCTTTGTATCCTTCATTGTCTTTTGTAGGTTTTGTCTGGATAACCTTTATCCCTGTTCTCCAGCTGGAGAAGCAGTCTGGTATTTCTTAATCTTTGCCTGTGGGTTTAAAGTATCTCTGCCACTTTTAGGGGGGGAATTGGAGATGTGAAGCCCTCATCCCCGTCACATCCATCTCCAAGTTTGTGGCATATTTGCAACTGTCTTCCAGGAGAAAAATGATAAAAAAAACATTCTAGTGGACTTCTACTTAGAGCTTAACCCATATGCATAGAGCTGGATTGAGAAGATGGTTGTCCTAAAGCACACACTACTTCCCTAGGATGGTGCCTGTCTTTCCTTAGGGTATGGTTTTCAGTGTGGCTACAAGATAAGGTCAGTCTCCCAACAGCTTCAACGCTGTCTGAAGAGGCATCTCAGTGCATTACAAATTCCTCTGAAAGCCTGGGCTGTGCAACAACTCTTATTTAGAGGCCTGTGTGCCAGGCTCTGGTATCTGCTGTAGATTGGCATCATTGAGACAGCACTATTGAGCTGAATCAGCTGGGCAGCCAAGGTAGCAAAGCAGAATCTTAGAGTCAACTCAGACGATGTTCAAGAACAAAAACTCATTCAAAGCAGTGCTTGACACAACCATCTTGACTATACTCAGACAGATCTTTTGCAGCACATGCTGTCATTTTACATGCTATATTTTGTTTTTCAAGGCCAGGTTGGACATAGCCTTGGGTGGCATGGTTTAGTGGGAGGTGCCCCTGCTCATGGCAGGGGGGGTGGAGCTAGATGATCTTACGGTCTTTTCCAACCCTAACTATTCTGTAATTCTGTGATTCTATGATTTGCCATTTTTGCACCTTTCCTGAAGCCAGGATGCTCAGTAGAGGCACGTCTGAATTTTTCTGCCTTTGAGAAAATAAACTTTCATAAGTCTGTGACTACTAGCTGATAGCCGTGTGTGTGATATGAGTATTACTGACCATTTGTAGAAGTCATCCTGTCTTGAAATGAAAAGATGACTATCCCTCTTCTAATCACCACTGCTTGCTCTTCCCAACTCCCTCATCCAAGGATTGGTCAACTGCATAGGACCAGGAATTATGAGTGGAAATAGGTACGTCAAAAAAATAAGGGCTGTAAAGGCATCACCTAAAACTGCTGGAGAATATAATTGCACTGGAGCCCTGGCATGCCTTGTCAGCACCAACATGCAGCTTTCTGTGTATAAAACTTTTAAAACAACTCTAGCTATTCTGCTGTCTCATATGATTCAGAAAGCTGAGCACATGCCCTCTTTACCATAGAGCACCCAACAAGGAAAGCGTTCCCTGAGCAGACTTGACCAGGAGAAGAGATGAGGATGAACTGGTGGATAAGCAATTATAAATACCCAGACAAGGATCAAAAAACATTACCAGTGCTTCTCCAATTCAGGGGTAAAATGGCAACTGCAGTGAAGCTGCTTCATAGCCATGTCTCCTGTCTGTGTATGGAGGGTGGATTTTATTCCTTCCTTCAGTCCTCACAGGCAAATCCCAGTTATTTGGAATTTGTTCAGGAGAAGGGTGAATTTTACCCTAAAGGAATTAGGAAGCATTATATATTCAACATATGGGACCATATGTCATTGTATTGTTTCCAAATGTTTCTTTTTGAGCTTTTTCCCTCCATTGCGGACAGCTTATTTCAGCACACACTGTTTAGAGAAGGGAGTTTTATATTCCCATTTCTTTCATTAAGCCACTATTAAATCTATATCAATTTTGTAATACTGTTTGTCCACATTGTTTCATTCTTTGTTTTAAACATGCATTTCCTCAGTGTTGTTTGAGGCAAAAGGTTTGAATATGTCATTCAGGGACTGTCAAAGTCAGTGTCAGAAATGGAGAATACAAGCAGAGATGCTCCTAAGCCATCCCTTATCCAAAGTCCTCCACTTAGTGATAAGGCTGTTCACAATCAAACCAAGCATTTTGTTTGAGCCTTAGTAGTGGGAAACCAGAACTGATGTTTGAATGTGAGCGTAATTAAAATTGGAGATGGGTGGATTCTGCCCTCTCCTTGCTATGCAGATCATTATCTTCATGTAATGTAAATTGAGCTGCTCTGTATCTCCCTCTTTTGCTGGGATTTTCTACTCCAGCCCTGGAAAAGAGCTCTGGTGTCCAGTGACATCTGTTGTAAATCATGTTTTGGAAAAAATGTAAATACAGAAAACTTGAGGTCAGGCCCAAACAAAGCACTGGGCTAGCTCCCAAGGCCTTTCTGCATCTGAGATTGTTTGATGTCAGGAAGGCCCCCCACAATCAGAGCCATCAGTGATGGCAAAAAGACCCTTCAGGTAAGGCTTTCCATAGATTTCTTAGCAGGCACTGTAAGTGTTAAAAGTCTTTTGCTGAGCTCCCTACCTCTAAAAGTCTGTGGCTGGCTGGGTGCTGGCCTCTGAAAGGGAGGTTGTGCTTGCCTGGGTCGTACAAATGAGTGTCAATGGGTCTTTGTGACCTTGAGGGAAGTGATTGGGTAGATGGCTCCAGCCTCAGCCACTCTCACTCATCATGTTTTTCATGATCAGTTTTAATTGTGTCTAATTCTGCTACTGTCAGACTATCTGTCAGCACAGTCCTGCATAGTTTCTGGACCTGTATCAGAATTGCCAGATTTTACTCAAAGTTTTGCTGAGCATTGATACCTTCATGTCGGACTAGTAGAAGGCAACATTGCAGAAGTGCCAAAGGCCCCGTTTGTAAAAGAGTTGAAGTACCTGAAAGAGTCACTGAAATGTGCACAGCTGTCATTGGAAGGCCTCAGATTCACAGGTATGTTAGAAAGTTGCCCTAGACACAGGATAGCTGGCTCCTTTGTCTCCATAAGCACAGAGGATCCGCTCTTTCTTTTCCTGCTCAAAGGCCTAAGATCTTTTGGCGCTGTTCCGGGCATTATTGTTTCCCTAAGACCAATAACTGAAAATTGAGCTGTGTTTGGGAAAGCAACTAAGAAGCAGAAACATCTTGACTAGAAACCAGTTTAAAAGTACAGAGTTGGCATACATTTTACATTTTTATTGAGTGTGTATTTACCAATTAGTCAGCAGCCTAAGACAGTGGATTTAATGAAATTCATGTGATTTATGCATAGCTTTTATTAATTGTACCAATAGGGATAAACACTGGCTACAAATAGATGCAGCTATCTCCTTTCTTTTTTTAATAATACTATTCCTTGTCATTAAACTACTTTAAGTACATGTTGTAAAAAGTGGTAATTTCTTACCTTCCATACTTCTGTCCTTCCACAGGTAAGGCTCAAAACTTTCACCCATATTTTCACTGGCTTGGGCTCTGCCCAAGGCAGATACAGAAGTTCAGAGAAAAAGCATTTTCTCCTTTTTCCCTTTCTCCCATCAGTGGCATGTACATTAAGTAGTAAGTAGGCCACAGAAACAGAGAGCATGTGAATGACTTGAGATCCTGGTAATCTGAGCAGTTAGAGGAAAAGGGGGCCAGCACCTGGCTTTGAGTCTCTGTTTCAATGAATATTTAACTACTTTATGCAAAGTGGGGCACTTTCAACAAATGAGGCTGAGAGAAACCTACCTAAGAATATTTTCTAGCCCAGCAGTTAGATTACTCTCCTGAGAAGCGTGATGTTTGGGTTCAAGTCCCTGTACCAAATCACTTAAAGGAGGTGTTTGAAGCTGCATCTTTCACAACCTAAGTACATGGCCTAATCACTGAGTTTTTAGATATCAGTGGTGACAGCACTACCTCCTCTGTTTTGGGAAAGGAGTCCCCTTGTGACAGAATCAAAATGTTTTGTTTTTGAGATGCCAGAATGAATTGTTTCAACATCTCTGAAGTTTTTTCATGTTATTTCAGCTGAAACTGTTAGCTAATATGACCTGAATTCACAAAGTTTCTGTTGCCCTAAAATTCCAGTATTAGTGAAGAAATAATTGAATAAAAATAAAGCCTGAGTAACTTCTAACTACAGTTGTCTGATCATGGCGCTTCCTGGAGTGGCCCATTAGTGACTGTGCTTTATAGTTTTTATTGGGATGCTTCTCTTCCACATAGGTGGAAATCTCTCCTCCTCAGAAATAAGGAGGGTTGTGATCTTGAGTACCCAGAACTGAAAGCAGATTTAAATTCTCCTGGCATGACATGCTAATGGCCAAGAAATGGGAACACCTTTCAGAAATCTTTAAGCATTTTCACCCATTAAGCACCATTTGGAGCTTATACAACTAAATACGAGGCTATTTTTGAAGTTAAAACCTCTTGTGCACATTGGCAAGTCTAGTGAGATCGTTTTATTGACTTTGTGTGCTACTTTAATAGTTTCTCATGTTCTAGTGCCAGGAATCTACAACAGACTTTTTGATACCATATTAAAAAAGAAAAAAAAAAGACTGTAGGCACTTCTTGTGATGTCAGTGACTTTGTTTTTTCCCATTGAGTATAGACAATAAACATTTTTTTCTGATGGATACTAAGTTAAATTGCCACAGTTCTGGTTTTACTAGGAGATAGAAATATGGCTGGATGCCGCCTTAGTTACATTGATGGCAGCAGCATAGCACTTCTTATCTGCAGGTTTGCCTTAAGTTCTTTATAAGGATAAGTGTAATTGTAGGCAGGATTACTGGTTTTGTCTGAGTTCTACATGAAGTTCAAACTTTGCCTCTTTGTCAGTGCTGTGATACATGACAGGACATGAAACATCTACTTCTGACTGATTTCATCATCCACAAATAAAACTAGAAGAGGTAATCAGGTTGGCTCTCTCAGCTGCTTGCTGTCCTTGAACTTTCTCCTGCCATGGTGTTTCATGACAAGGATGAACTGATGAGCTGAGGTTCACAGCTAGTGTTTGGGGACTCAAGTTTTTCCTAAATAGTGGTACAAGATACTGCTGTTTCTTGCGTAAGAGGAGAAATACATCATGTAGGTGTTCCTAATATGATTGACTGCCTCTTCCTCCTTGTGTGTTGAGCTCCAATGAAATAAGTAATGATGATGTTTAGAGTGTCATTGTTAGACATCTGAATTTAACACCTTAGCAGAAATGACTGGGAAATTCATCGCTCACATGGCCAATGTTGCAAATTCCCTTTATATTCAAAACTGTCATCCTAGTCCTGACTGTCTGCAGCCATGGGGGAAAGAGAAGAAGAATGTGTGTAATGAGGACATTAGACCTTTGCTGGCACCCTCAGGTGGTACAGGCACACAGAGCAACTGTGTAGCCTGCCTGCTCACATTCTGCCCTGCAAGGCTTTCTTTTGAAACATAGCAGGTAGAGCCCTCTTTCTCTAAAAAAATAAATACAGCAAAGGCATAAAGCTAAGACTTCATATGCCAGAACAGCTACTTAGGGTGTTTTGTATCTCTGCATAACTTTCCAGATCAAATCCTAATAGCAGATACACATACAGAATGCATAAAATTATGGTAAGTGTAGTTAACCTCTACTATGTATTTCAGAAACAAAACCAAGGATTTATGGTTCTGTATAAATAATATTGCCCTTTCTGTACCATGGATAGTTCTGAACCCAATGTTGTCCACATAATGGTGAAGGACAGTAATTTATTTTGAAGAAATGCATGTTACTGGTTGACAGTAATTAAAAGGGATAAATTATTAAATAATAACAAATATTTTAAGAAATATTGGTCTCATCCTACAAGGCCTCACACAGTCCATCAGTATGCAGCAGCATAATACATCGGCTTCATTTAGATTGCTGGCATAAGTGAGTGTTTGCAGTAAAATGTTTTGCTGTATGTGGTGTTGTAGACAGTTTTTTTTCTATAAAATAGCATCTTCAGAGAAGATGATCTTTGGTGCCTCATATTTTTGTGGCTGCTTTTTGAAGTAACAAATAATGCAAAATCACCTAATCGAAAATGAAATGTGTGATGAGGGGGAGATAATTTCCTGCCACTCTACCTTCTGAAAGAAAACAATTAACTGTAACTTATGGTCCACAATTCATGTTTCTTTGCTTTTTGCTATATTCTAATTTAAATGGGGGGTTTGAAAATGATAATTATTATGGGCCTCTTTGAAGTGATTTATGTGTTTTGTGCATTATTTGAAAACATAAATTTTGCTGATTATCTTCAGTTTGCCTGTCCACCCACCAGTCTCATGTTCATTTAATTTAGACAATGCTGAGCAGCTACATGTGGAATTGATACTTTCCATGAAAGCATAAGTTATTCCTGTGCTTATTTTATTGAAGAACCTAACATAAGAATTTTTATCAAAGATTAGTTTAAATACTCCTACATGTTATTGTATGTTTGTAGAAAGTGTATGGCTCTAAATTATCTCTGAATTAAAACTGCTTCATGAGTTAATTCAAGTATTGTGTAGATATTACATTATCTACAGAAGAGTATATTTCTCTGCCCATAGGCTTTTACTGCATAGGACCTTTTAATAATCAAAGCAATTAAGACAGTCCTTTCTAAATGGAGGAGTTTTAAATTTTATTATACACTTCCATTTTAATAATATTTCTCTAAACCATATTAATATCCATATGGTTTTCCAATACTTTCCATTTCTTGCCCTTGTGTGCCTAACAGTAACTGCTCAGTGTTGAGGCTGGCTTCAGAGGAACTAATTCTTGTAGTGAAGGGGTGTTAGCAGTTTCAAGATATGAGTATTTCTGCTGGGGACAGGATATTGTCATTATTATTGTGGTATTACTTCAACAGGAGACTTCACAGCAGTAAAACTGATTTTTAGGTTTTGTCTCCTTGGGAAACTTAGTATAGAATAAGCCATAATATAAAATTACGTTATGGTGACCCAGTGCATGCCAGTGCTTTGCAAAGCTGCTTAAGCTAGATGTGAATCAGACCCTAGAGGCAGTGTAGCTGGATGAGTTCAGCGCCGTGCCTAAGCTAATTAGTCTTACTGAGAAGCAGGAGATGTTATGGAAGAGAGTTATGTTAACATGGCCATGTTTCTCAGCTATCCAAAACAGATAAATCAGAAGTAACATTCTGTGGGAATAGGTACACTTGCACTACATTGGTATATTCATGTTGTAATTCTGTGTGGTCCTTTGTAGGTCATTCACATAAGTAATTAGTGCACAGTAATTAAGGTGTTAATTCACACTTTGCATGCTCTGCAATGCCCACAGACCCAAGTACAGAATCCGAACACAAACAGTATTTGATGTTGCTATATCAGAAACTATTCTATAGGGATATATTATTCAATTACCAGCCAAGAATCTTGTACAGATCTGTAAGAAAGGGTTTGGAAAAAATCAAGTATCTGTAGCATTTAAGATGTAGAAAGCATGTCCAAATGAACTCCCCCCAAAAGAAATCTGAAATCACTTAGTCTATGTTTTCTGGATTGACAAGAAATTCCATGTACCTACAAAAAGATGAGATGAAGAAGCCTGATTTTATAAAGTGGTCAGCTGTAATGGTTTAAAAGTCAGCCCTCCTGGTATTTTAATTTGAGCCCTGAAATCACCACTGAGTTTGATAAAGAAGGATTTGTTAAGCTGTGAGGAATAAAATGTCATCAAAGTCACTAGAATTAGTCATGTATGTATTACAAAAATAAAAAAAAACAACTAATTCTGTAGCATTTACTAATTTAAAATAGTAATACTCAAGTACAAAGGCTGTTCAGAGGGGAATATGATATAGTGAGCTGATACGCTAATGCAGGCTGTGCCCTGTCAAGAAAGGTGATTTCAGAACAAAACAACATATTATCCCATAAGCAAGTCACTATAATATAGAAAAGTCAGCTCACTTTATTTGCCTGTGTACACATAGGTGTTATGTCTTCCTCTGTTTCCATTAGTTGAATTCTTCACCAGACTTCTTGTTAAATGCTTTTAGGAAGGACTGGATGAAAAGTACACATATTCTATGTCCTTTGCACTCCCCAAACTCTTACAGGTGATGTGGCTGGGTGTCATGAAATGCATAGCCTAAAACTCCTGTATTAGGATTAAGATCCAAATGTTTAAATTCTTTGCAGACCTCCCTCAAGTTTTTTTGAATATATTTCCTGCATTTTCTGGATACACTTTGACACTATTGGAAACTCCCATCTATGTTTTCAAGATGAAAGTTGGTGAACTACACCTCTGGAAATAATGACACCTTATCTTTATACATATTTAGCATTCTACCATGAGATTCATAGTGTAAGTTGTCAGCAAAATGCTTATATTCAGAAGAAGGGAAAAATATCTAAGTGCTCTGCACAGGATGTAGGCATCTTTAAAGCCTGATTATTGGGGTTTTTTTTTGTCCTACTTGTATTCTAACTCAGTCACTGATTGAACCAACAGTTTGTTCATGTTTCTTCAGTTTCTCTTTCAAAATATTCTCTCAGAATTTTCTGGCCTGAGTTTGATTTGTAGATCACTTGTGAACCATCACGAATTGTAGGTCTAATGTTAGGAATCCCAGTAGCAATTAACAGCCCCTTAAAGGAATGGGTCACTGTAGCACATAGGTCAGCAACACTAGTTTTCTTTATTTAGTCAAGATATCTTCTTTACTACCAACATTTACAAAAGTCAGACCAAATCACTGTAGCCACACTGGGAAGCAAATATCTAACTAATGGCATTTTTGCAGGCTTCAGTCAAGCTTGTTTTAATACTTCCTTTAAAAGTTATTGCTGCCAACTACCTTGAATTCAGAAAAAAAAAAAAAATCCTTCTTAATGAAGAAATCTACTGAGAGCTTTATCTTGGGCTTCTACCATTTATTCTTTGAAATATATGCTGAATCTGCTACACTCAAATTTGAGATACTCGTATCAATATGGACCCATGGTTTCAAGCCTTTAGATATGCAAATTGTGTTTCTATAACGAACAAAACCTTAGAGACTGTGCTGTTGTGGTTCCACAGAGCCTTTATTGCGCCTCATCATTATGCTAAATTAATACAAATTTCCTGTGTGTCCAGAATTCAAAGTCAATCAAGTGGCTTAATCTCTGAGGGTATGGGATAAAAATGCTATTATTACAGTTTGGAAGAACGTAAGGGATTACCTTTAAAAGCATCTAGGCTATGTGCTAGGACAGCAACTCTTAAATACAGTCCTGTTACGAACCACATCTTAACTGTGTATGAACTTAGAAATTGCATTGTGCCCTAGTTTTGATTGCACAGACTAGCTCCCTACATTTGTATGGTGCATTTTTGGCAACGTCAGTAATTGGCTTTGTAGAGAAGCAGTATTAGAAAGTTATTTGTGATTTGTTACTCTTCTGTAATGCACAGAATATTTGACTGTTTTTAAAAGTTAATCACAGTGTTTATTCTTTATGTTTGTTTCATCTTTTTCCCCATATGCTTTGCTTTTCTTAGCTAGAATCCACGAGATGAACTAGTGCCAAGTGTCCAGTGAGTTTTCTGAGGCATACTAGCACATGATATGTAGCTCTTGGGATCCACAATCTGCAGTTTAAATCTTGTGCATTAGCAGGTCCAGATGTACTTTGGAGTACGTCTCTAAAATTGATCATGCTGTCATTATATTTGCTGTTCATACTTTAAAGTTGCCAATGCTATTTGATCAATTAGATTTACTAAATCATCGTCTTAATTCTTCTTTGAATAAGCTGTCATCTTACTGTGCAGAAGTATAATGAGTGGCTCCATTGTTGATAATATGTTCATGAGGATTTTTTTGATAACTTTTGTTTCTGTGAGCAATTTTGAAGATTTCTCATACTTCCAAAAGGAGTTGGTTTTTACTTTGGAAGGCAGGGAAGGACAAATAGTCATTTGAAGTTCTTTCTAATCCTGTTTTCTCTAACTTCACTAAATAAATTGCATCAACAGGCTGAGTCCCAGCCATGACATAATGCTGATGGGACGAGCTTTCATCATGGCAAGTCTCAGGGTACACAATGGTTGTGTAAGTGTTCCAGTGTTTCTACTTCAAGACTAATACCTCAGACATACTTGCAGAGATAGGAAGATGGGTCATATCCAGAAAATTGAAGAATGTCTGGCTTTCTTTTGTGCTCATCTTTGGATGGAATTCCTACTTCTGCATTCCAGAAGGTCAGGCTGATGTAGTGCAGTGCTACAAAAAGGCAAGTATAGTACAACTGTCCTGCCATAAGTAGTTAAAGTTGACCTTGAAATGATCTGTTCATTGAAGATTCTGATATGCAGTTTGTGAGGAGTTATCTCAGCCTCAGGTTCAAGTATCTCTTGGGGATTTGGTCTGCTTCAATTTAATTTAAGTGTATTTATTTCCTGGTCACTTTATTTTAAGTGTATTTATTTCCTGGTCATTTGAATGTTAGCAACAAAAAATCCAAAAAACAAAACCAAACAAACCAAAACCACCAAAACATCACCACCATAAGAATGAGCATTTCCAATCGAATCCAAGTCTGTTTAGCGTAATTTCCGTTCTCTGACAGTAATCAAGAGCAAAAGCCTAGGGTATAGTACAAGTGGGGCAAAAAGTAGGGCAAGCAGAGATATTTGCCCAAAATACCATTAAGCCTCGTAAGGTTTGTGGCTCAGGGATATCCTGATCCGGAAGCGATCTCTTTGTATTTAATTGCTCTCAGTGGGTTTTTCGCCTGCAAAATTCTTCATTCACTTGTATTGACTATACAATGTATTTTAAACAGCGAGATAGCTCTCGTGTGATTGATAGTATAAAATAGCTATTTCTTATCACCTGGTAACTATTGAATAAGCAGGTCTTCTAAAATCAGGAAATATGCTATGATACGTAGTAATTCGGTCGAACTTGAAATGTCCTGGTTTTCATCAATAACTTTCTTCTGAAAAGATCATGAGAATTAACCAGAAAGCACCTTCCACAGCCAGTTTTGGTCAAGTTTAAGGAAGGGAAGAAAAATAATGCTCAGTTAAGTTTTCTGCTTTGTCAATAAGTAGTTTCTGCCATTCAGGATGGTTTGGCACATTGGTTTGCTTTTTTTTTTTTTTTTTTTTGTGAAGTTAAAGTTGTAGTTGTTTTAATCTCTTGGGCTTTTACTGTTTAGTTGGCTAGTCGTCAAGCCTCTGGAACCCAGTATTAGATGTTATTACATGCAGAGAGTATGAAGGGTTGTGTATATTCGGTGTGTATAGGAAGACATGTCTTCAGGACTGTACTTGTAGGAGCTTGCTATTTGCTGACAGGTTTGAATCTTACCCATGTCAGTCACTGACAGTTTAGTTCTTTGGTATGCTTTGTTTAATCTCTGCCTTTTCCCTCTGCAGTTAAATCACTCACAATAGAAACTGAAAGAACTCACAAATACTGAAGGATCAAAATTGTGTTGGAAGGGAAAAAACAACAAAACTCAAAGTTCTAACTATTTATGGATCTTGTTTCCCAACAATGTATATCTAAAAGCCATTGTCTCAAAAGTTCAGAGACAACTATATGATTGATTTCTCATAAAATATTTGTTGTTCTAATTACAGTATCATCTGGGTCTTTGGCAACAAACAGATGCAAAAACATACCATCTTAAAAAAGTTATGGTTTGCTTAGTGTGCTTTATAATCTAAAGCATATGGTTTTGCATAGAACTGCAGTGTCCAAAATGAAGCTGTAAGTAATGAAGCGGTGGGTGGAAGAAAAGGCATTGCTTCTGTTACGAGTTCTTTCAGTGTGTGTATTCAAATGGTTCTGTTTAGGGTTATAAACAAAAGGCTATGCTCACAGTTTTAGCACTGTGTTACAGATTCTGGGATGCACATGACATCAAAGAGGCTACACTAATTTCCCTAGCAGTCAATGGCTGTTGGCACTATGAGCACACTCCATCTGAATAAACAGAATTCTAGTTCACCACAGTTGTGTGGGGGATCTGAGGTGATCATGAAACTTGGTTTTGTTTTATTTTAAATCTTTTTGTTATAGCACTTTTTATCCCTCAAGATTCTGTGTTTTTAGTGAATCTGGTAACTACATTTGGAGTTATAGACTTAGACTAAAAAAGAACTTGATAACAAAAATAATTAATTTTAATTTATTATTCTTACCTACTGAATCCAAGTAAGAGTTGAGTAGACTGGAGTTGCTGGATTTGCTAAGGATTAATAACTCTAAGCCTTAATATACATGTTTTTTTAAGTTGTTAGAATAATTTCCCTTAGCAACATTATGTGAAGCTCTAGTAAGATATTTTGTGAGAGCTGGCAAGGGCTGAGGCCTTAGAAGTCCTCAAAGGACATCTGATTTATTGTTCTTTCCATGCTTGCTTGTCACTAGCAGCATGAAGAGCACCAACCCTTACAAATATTCCTGGACACCCATCTGTAGAGGAAGGGACTGAGGGAATTGGGTGGCAAAAGTGGTTTCTGTCATACTGTGTCTCATTAGAGATGGATGGCCTTACTGAACATTTGCAGAGCTCTGAAGCAACTGCTAGGTGAGCATGAGGTACCCTGGAGAGAATTACTATTGTTAATAGTATTAAATATGCCAATGTGCCTCCAGGCTCCTGATATTGCTAGATTAATCAAATCCTCCAATGCCAGAATTTAGGTTCTGCTGCTTCAACACTAATGGTTGTTTATTCCCTTTTCTTCTCTTCCTTAGTTTCTCAGTATCTCTCTTGATTGTTTCATTTTTTTTGTCTTTTTCCTATTCATTTCTCATTCCTGTAGTTTTCTCTTTCCCCTCTCATTTCTCAGAAGGGAAAAGAAAACATGAGACATACTTCATTACTTAAGTCACCAAGTAGTCTTGCTTTTTATTCTCTCCTACCCTGTGTTGTGGTTTCTTGGCGTAGTTTTTCCTGTACTGTGATTAAAATCTTTCAGAGACAGTGTGTTTGTTTTCTATCAGCCTCCAGCATTTTTGTAGTACTACCATAATGTAGTTAGATTTATGGTATATGATACAGACTTGATAACTTCATTATTCCCAAATGAAGGAGTACTTGTTCTGTGAAGCCTATTATACCTGTTATCCTGTCCTTGTTTCTGGTGCATTTATAGTTGGTAGCATTTTAACAGGCAGTGTACAAATAGCCTGTGATGTGGGCCTGGTATCTCTTAATATGTGCTCATACTGAAGTCACAATGACCACAGTTTAGTACGGGGATGTGCAAAATAGTTCTGTGTTGACTGGTTTCATTATAGCAGGCAGGCAGGCGCAGCAGGAGCTCAGTGGGGGCTAACTGCATGAGTATTCACTCTGCTTCTCAGGCAAGTTTTTAATTTTACTCCCATTTCGCACTTAGCGGTATGATGCAAATTTGTGCAAATGGTGGAGAATCATGAGAATAAGAGGAAAATATGTTTGTATGAACACTCATGGCCAAACAGTATTATGTGCCCTTTGTAAATCTCTCTTCTTTAAAATAAAGCTGAAATAATTAAAAACATAAAGCCTTGTTCATTTACAGAATTTTTTGCTGTGTGACATTCAGTCACTCCCATTTTACACTGATATGAGTGGGACCGAAATCACTAGCCCCTTGAGTCCTCTGCTTGAAGAAAATGTAGCTGGTCCTTGATATCAACATGCTGCACATAATTATCCACTTAACATCCAGTCCAGGAGGAGGATGTTATGTTATCATTGTCTGTGAGGTCATTTCTGCATTTGCTTAAGACTTCAAGAGAAAAAGTGAAGTTAAATTGCTGCCTTGAAAAATGATTCAAAACTGGAAAAGCTTGAAAACATCAAAATACATATAAATTATCAAAGGAGAACAAAGACAAGTTTTTCCACAAAAGTCTTCTCCCCAGGCTATAACAATGCTTTACATAGGCATGATCAATATATCCAGACTTGAGAACCAAAGTCTTTTGGAATAAATTAGGCTGGCAGGAAAAGAAACAAAGAACAAATTAACATGATTTTAAACATTGCTTAAATTTTCATGAATGTAGACCTTGAGATGTTATGATGAGATCCCATGAGTCTGTGCTAATATTTGCTTATAATTAAGGGTTGCACTTTCATGTTTCATCTGATATTATAGATTGGAAATCAGCCACATGCTTACTATTTTTCTTGGTTGTACTGATTTATCTACTTTATTTGCTTACTCTCTTAATATATATGATCCCCTAAATGGCCCCATCATCTTTCATTTAGCAGGCTGCCCCTTTTCATACTCTATATCTCCCCGTCTGAGTAATTAGAGAGGGACTGCCCTTCCTGTGATACTAAGTTGTATTCACCTGTAACAGAAAAAGACAAGACTGACTCCTTCCAAACCTGCTTTGGGTAAATGGCTTCAGAAGGAAAATCAGAGTACTCAGCTCCACCTTTCGCTATGTATTGTGGATGAAGACCCTTTGGCTAAGGAATTGGAGACAGCCTGTTTGTGGCATTGATGCACTGGCTGAGATCCCTTCTGTGCATTCCTTGGTAAAAGTAAGATGTCATCTGGAGTTTAGAGCCCCCTCTGTGCTGCACCAACCTTAAGACAATCTGACTTGCATCAGTGGAATTCACAAATTCCAAAGGCTGTTTTAGCTGCCTCATCACTATTTTCTATGCAGAATGCTGCATGTAGGAAGAATTAGCAATGTTTGGCAAGGTTGTCAGCATCAAGGGGTCTTTAAAGCAAGGTTTTAATCATGAATGGTTTATGAAGACCCTAGTTTCATTGCAGAGAGCAAAACCTCATGATATTCAGTTCCTCTGACGAGGGGGATCAGTGCCTGATCCCCAAGTTTTCACAACCAAGCTAAGCAGGACAAACAGGAAATCTAAGATGAGATCTTTGCTGAATATCAAGTGAAGTCATCTGCTTCATGGGAAGTTAGAGAACTACTTTTTTCCAGGTGTTGTTTTGAAAGTATTGGTCAGGGCCCAAATCCTAGATGCAAAAGACCTTGTGTCAGTGCTACATAGCATTTTGAAGTTTTTCATTAATCCTTATTATTTGGCAGTTTATGCATTTCTGAAAGAGTCCTTTGCAGCTTTTGGAAAGGTTGGATTTTTAAACAGAAAGATCATCTAAATAAGATATGGCATAAGAAATGTGCTGGTCATCTCCAAGCCAACAGAGGTCATAAAAAGCATCTGTATGATGGATGTAATGGCTAAGTGAAGAAAAACATTTCCATTTCAGCCATAAGAAAGCAAAAAAGAATCACATGGAAATTCAGAGGTGAAAATATATCCCAGAAATCAAAAGATTAGTACAAAATATCCTCCAGATTGAGACTTGCGATAAAAAACACATTACAGAAATGAAAATATATTAAGCTAGAAGTGGTATGTGTCATATCTTGAAGTTTTTAACTTTAGCTTGAGTCAAAACATACCTTTTCTAAATGCTTCCAATCTCCACCTGAGCTTCCATCATACTGCTAAATATTTTTTCTCCTGACTGCTGATTTTCACTGTGTGCTCTGAAATTTTCTTCAACTTCCAATTGTTAGACAGGTCAGACTTCTGTTTCCAAATATGAAAATCCCTCCACCTTTTCTACAAGGGTTTAGACTTCCTTCAAAACAAACAAAATTGAACAGTTGTCTTAAATTTCTCACCATATGGCAGGTTTTCCAGCTTTTAAATTGGTTTTGTTCTCAAAACATTTTACAGCACCCATTTTAAAATAATTCTGCACTCAATAATGAAACTGTTTACCTATTTCTATGGAGTAGTCCTCTGCTTTGCACACAGTCTGCTTCATATTCAGCTGAATATTGGTGGTGATTCTCAAGCCTATCCTGGAGACACTGCTTTCCAGCTACACAAATCCTAGTTCATAAAAATGTTTGAATTTGCATTTTGTTGAAAACACATGTCTTTTTAATCTCTCTGAGCTCTGCAAGGTCCTGGTCTGTTGGCTTGGAAACAAGGAGGATGCGCAGAACCTCACCTATGCTTCCTTTCTGGATCTGCTGAATAGTGCAGTTGGTAGAAGGCATTTTGCCTACCTTGTGTTATTTCTGCACTCCAGTAAGGAACTTACAATAGAGATATTGTAACCTAAGGAATTTCTGTGCTTAGAGTTAAAAAGGAAAGGTTTTCTTCCAGGCAAAATTGGGGCAGATCCCTTAAAAAGGTGCTAAAGGACAACCTGAAGGAAGTGTGTGTGCTCACTCTCTCTTATGGTCTCTAAATTTATAGTAGAATCTGAAGCCTAAACATGCTAGAGGCACTTGGCACAATTTGGGTGCAGTGTAGGCAATTCCATGTTAATGATGCTGGTGCTGCTGCTGTTGTGTATTAAAGTGTTAAATGACTTTTTTCTTATTGGTGGCTTAAAGTTTGTCATCAAAGCAAAATATTTTAGAACAGCATTTAAAATGCCTGTTCAGCTGCTGAGTGTTGAGCATATGTTAATACCATTTTCTCCAGATATGATAGTTTATTGTAAATGTTACCAGATTTTGTACTGTTCACGTAGTATGCTACTAAATGCTAAGACAAATGGGCCCACTGAAAGGATATTTCCTTTGGAGGACACAAGCTGCAGACCACCCACAGAATAAACAGAAATAATTGTTAGGATAAAAAGCAGAGCAAAATATTAATGTCTTAGAATCCTAATGAATAAATAATTTTTAAAACAAAGACTATACATATAGGTATAACATGAAGGCCACAACAGAATTGAGAAGAAAGGGAAAAAGAGTTGTATTATCAAACTGTTCGAAAATTTCCAAGTTTTTTTGTGCTATGTTCTTGCTATTGGCAGGCTGCATAGAGGCATGTGAAATTATGGAAAATTGAGAGGACATGAGCCTTTCTTTATACCAGCTTGTTGCTACAATAGAAAAATGATTTGTGGAGAGGTACAAAAACTACATTGATATAAAAAGGAACTCATATGGCCTCACAAATGAAAA
The DNA here is from genome assembly GCA_032466535.1 of Forpus xanthops. Lineage (NCBI taxonomy): Eukaryota > Metazoa > Chordata > Aves > Psittaciformes > Psittacidae > Forpus > Forpus xanthops. Next base: position 20,168 of record JASSUY010039442.1, on the reverse strand, counting down.
CATTGCTTGCAAAACTTGCAGACCCTGATGTCCTGACACAGACAGCTCTAAGCTCACTTTGAGTGACTTCCAGAGCAAACAGAGAAAGGGTAGAATGTAGTTATGGCAGGTCTTCCACAAAACTTCCAGAAACTTCTGACAGAATAAAATTGTGCCTATATCCTACCTACATATTAAAGAAATAACTTTCCAAAGATGCAGATGTTACTTGGGTACCCGATTTCCCCAGAGGTTTTTTCTGAAAGAGCTTCTGCCTTGTCTGGTTATATACAATGCAGGTAAGTAGCAAAGGGTTACAATCTTTTTAGCAAAAAAATGAAGGTTTACTGAACTTGCAAGTGTAAAGTATTGAAGCTTTGGGCATTCAATTAGCAAGCAGCATGAGTGTATTATTTAAAAGCTATTTTGTGTTGCTTCAGATATGCAACCTTTTTTTATAAAATTGGGTTTGAATTTTGGACCCAGCTCTTCAGTTGGTTCCCTGATGGCCATTTAACCTGGCCTCCCTCCCAGGTATTGAGAGGGAACATCACGGTAGGCACAAAGCAAGTGCTCCCTTCCCACATGATGTTGCAGTCCCACACTGAGAGGAAACTATATCTATGAAATCTTACTACTGAGAGGGAAAAATACAGTGAAAGAGAAAATCTCCCAGAACAGTCATTTGACTGAAAAGACTGAAGTTCAGACACCTCCTGTACATGACACAGTAATTGCAGAAAAGTACAATAGTTGCAACCTGTAAACCTGGGTGTATTATAAACCTCCTTTGTAATATTACCTGCTTCTTTAGGCCATATCTTACAAATGGATTTGTGAGACTAGAGCCCCACATCTGCACAAGCCATATTGACTTCAGTTTTGAAGTGTTTAAAGGAACTCATGTGCTACTTGATCTTTGTGCTGATCTTTTGTATTAGAGCAAGTTTCCCATTCAATATGGAATGCAAATGTGATAAGATGTGTATTCTTCCTTCAGTGCCACCAAAGCTGTTTTTATTCATACTGTCAGTGAATGATTTTTTAACAGGGAGATACCAGGAAAGTCAAAGACATTGGGAGAATTATTTTAAAAGTAAATGGCCTTTCCTTACCCCCACCCTCCCCAGTGTCTTTTAGTAGCCTAGTGATTCTGATTTGTCCTGAAAATAATTGTCCTGGTAATCTAGAGGATGTGCCACAGAAAACACCTGATGGAGTACAGAGCACTATAATGCCATAGTGTCTGTTTTCCTTAATATTAAAACAACAACAACCAAAAAAAGGAATAAAAAGGCTGTTAGTTTCTGTCAGAATCTGCTCCTTCTGAAATATTTCCTTGATCCTTAAACTCTGCTTTCCAGATGACTTCAAGCAACTGTTACTTTACAGCACATCACAAATTATATTAAGAAAGCATAATTCCAAACCAGTCTGCTTGCTCTGATTAAACAGAGAGCTGTGTCAAGAAGGTAGCCCTTTCATATAATAAAAGCGATGATAATAGACCAAGTCTCATCAGTCAAAAGGCTTTATTACTGTCTACTATAGAAAAACGGTTTTGCTGCTGCTGAATGATATATCCCTAGCAAGTCACAATATACCTCATTTCCTGCTTAGATAACAGAAGATGCTAAGATAAAGCGTGAAAGGGATAAGGAGCTATGTGATATAGATATATGGAAGAATAAAAAATGTTATAAAAGTAAAAATGAAGTTCTGCTTAAAAATTTGTGCTTGAACTAAGTTTCAAAAGAGAAACAAAGATCCCTAAGTTTCTGTCTGCTTACTTTGGATAGGAGAGACTTGTTAATAAATCCAAGACCGAATAGGACAGAAGGAAAGACTGTTTACAGACTAAAATACACTAAGACGTTCACAGCACCTGGCACAGCTTAAAACTAAATTGTGTTATCTTACTGAAGGTTCAGAAAACTGTCTTGAACAGAAGCTGAGAACACCTCGTCGACGATGTCAGCAGCCCAAAATGCTGAATAGCCCTGAGGACAACGTGTACTATAACCAGTTAAATGTGAGTTCAAAGTGGCAATAAAGCTGTTTTACTGGCTTTGTTTCCAGTTAATAATTCTGTTATTAATACCTGTTTCAGCCCCTCCAGCCCCACCCCCACATTCTTCTGCTCTCGTCTTGAACATGTGCTTATGCTCTTTATCTGTTGCTTTCATGTCAGGATGTCTGCCTTCACGGTGAATAATTGATGTGGTTTATCAAAGACGAGCAAGATGCATGCTTCATCAGGCTCACTTGAGCCCTTTGATCAAAAAAATTATGCTGTGACTTCTGATATTATCAGCATCTGCTTGCATTCAACACAAAATCACTTTGAATTAAAAATTAACGACTTGCTGCTTTGCTTTGACTGTGTGTTCTTGGCCCTCTCCACAGGGAACTCTAGAATATCAAGGGAGCAAGAGGAAGCCAAGAAAACTTGGGTAAATATCTATCTTCTTAGTTCTAAGCAACTGTAAACAGAAGAAGTCCTTTGTGATATTACAGAATATGCAAAACTTTCTAGAGACGATTCTAAAAATAAACAATTAACATATTTCTGTGCATTGACATTGGACATTTGCTGCAGAGGCAAATGTAAAACTTGCATGTACTGTGGTCTGCAGACACTAGAACTGATTCTTACAAAATAGGCTCCCCAGCTCTCTCTGAGTAGTACTGCTACAAAAAAAAAAATAGCTTTCTTCATGTTTTTAAATACATTCAGCATTAATGAAAGGTACCAGATGAAGGGTGTTGAAACTGAAGTGCTCTGACCTAGAACACAGACAGAAGTGCTGCCAGCTTTACAGCATCACACTGGCAATAGGCTTCAGCCCTCCTGGGGGAGCGCATTTTAAGAACTGACAGAGGCTCCACTCAGCCCAAAAGGGATCTGCTCTTTCTCTGTTGAACTGAGTCACTTCTCATTGTCACATGAGCAGTTATCCCCTAGTGATAGGTAGAAGTTGCTGAAAACAATTTACAAAAGCCAGGCTGGCTAAGATACAATTGCCAAAGTATTTCATTGACGGATCACATCGACCAGAAAGAATTGATGGATGCTTGCAAATACATCCACTCCAAAAATACACAAGAACTTTCTATATTACTTCCTCTGGTTTTAATCAATCTTCCGAATATAACTGTCTGAATAGCAGGTCTTTAAGTCAAGGTTAAAGCCCAAAATTTTGAATAATTGCAAGATTTGATTTATCTCCCTCCCCTAGTTTAAAAAAAAAGTCTGTATTCCTGCTCAGGGAATAAAAACACTAACTTGGGACAGCAGTGTTCATCATACATCACAGGAAAATGAAAGCCTCTTGATGTCAATAGGACTTTTCCAAAAAACTGGTGATGTCGTCCTTGGCTCATATTCACAGCAGACCATCAGCTGAAACACATTACCAAAATCATACCCTACTTGTGGAACACATACAGGCAAAAAAAGCCACATTGCTCAAATTAAATGCCCATTTGATGCAAACAGTTGGTCTATCATTCTGTACACCCAAACTAAAAGACATTATTGCATTTCACTGACTCAGAACCATTCAGGGTAAAACCATAAAAAAGTAATAACAAAGTAAAAGTATGTATAAAAGCTATGTCTTTCTCATCAAGTCATCTTTTTTTCCCTTCTATTAGCACTCTTCATTTTCATGTCAACAGGGAAGTTTCTATTTCTGAAGATACTGACAGAATGATTTTTTTAATAAATGTTTTTTGTTTTCTTTCAAGCCAAATCAAAGTGCTGGACGGTGAGGATGAGTATTACAAATCATTGTCAGCTGTTGAATCTATCCCTGAAGATGACAGCTTTCTTAGTTCCCCATCTCCTCCTCCTTCAAGATGTGTGTCTTTTGCTCAAAGCTGAACCTTACTTACTGTATTGACTTATACCAGTAAGAAAATTTTCATGCTTGCGATCTCTTCCAATTAACTTTGTACGTGTGGTTTTATTTAATATATAATAAAATACAGTTTCAGCTAGTAACTTTTTCTCACTAATTTGGACCTGTTTTTGCAGCTGTAATTTGTCCCATTTAGCTGAATTTCTGCAAGCAGTTCCAATAAAGGGGAGCAGCGCTACCTTACCTGTATGTGTTGATGCTGCTAACAGATACGATTCTTTAGCAGCAAGGTTGGTTTACACAATTCCCGCCCCTTCTTTCCTGCTCCCCCGGCTGCTGTTCCCACTCTGTGCCATCCCTTCTGTTGTGCTGGCACAACTGCTGGTAGAGCTGTGTGAAAAATAAGATCAAGGAACTTACTGAACTGGATTAAAAGAACTCTGTACTAAAAATTTTCATTTGGGGTCATAGTGAAAATGTTTTGTATTTCATTAGACTGATATTAAACATCCTTTATAACTCTCTGTGCTGTGTAAGGTTTTTAACACCACAAAAATATGAAAAATAAAATCATCTAAAATAATAACTGTGTGTCAATGTACCTTGTAAATATTTTTCATATCAGGTATTAGTTTACCATAAGTTTATCTTGAAGAATTGCTTCAAACAGAAGAATCAAAACAGTATGAAAGCTAATGTTTCACACACTGCTTCATATAGTTCTCATATAGTCATTGGGACCATCCTTATGACTAGTTATTCTTGTAATCCATGTAAGTACTTAATTTCTTTATTAATCTCTATTGCTGGTCTCCAGTAATTCCTACATTTCCGCAGCCCTCTTGATATAGTAGGGAAAAAAAATGTCACCTGCAAATTTTTCTATTTGTTTTCACTTTCTTTCCAAATCTTTAATGAAACAGTATGTAACTCTCTATGGAATGCTAAGATTCTTTGCTGGTAGCTGTTTCCATGACAGAAGCTGGCTGTTTCATCTTACTCTTTACTTTCTGTTTCCAAGCCACAGTTTTTATCTGTGGCAATTCTTCTTTTACATACAAGCTCTAGTCAAAAACGTTTTAAAATCAAATGTTCAAGTGTACAGCCTTACAAATTTGCTCTTTTTTTTTTTTTTCCTGAGAAACCATGCTGATTAAATCTGTGTATTACGTATTATATATTACATAATATATATGATCCTTGTTTTTATCTCTCTGTCCAATGGGTTTTACTCTGATCTGGGCTAACAGACCTTCCTGCTTGTGGAGGTGCAGTTCACACTTATTCATAAGCTACAAACTTTCTTACTATCAGGGTTCACTGGCACTGTTTTTTTGACCACAGGACAATCTTCTCAATGGCATGAGAAGTTACCAAAGTGCAGTCATGGTGTCCCTAAGGCAGAATATAGTTTGAAATGAGAAAAGGTAGTGTAATAGATAGTTCAGCAAAAGCTTTGTCTCTCCTAATAGACCCAGAAATTAAGTCAGGCAGGTCAGACAAGCATGTGAGAAGGGTTCAGCTGTCTCAGGAAGAACAATCCTTCTCTCATTCTTCACCCAAATTGTGACAAAATGTTGAAAAACAAAAATCATAATCCTGGCAGAGATTGAAGCCCTTCAATTCACTCCTCATTTTCTTCTGCTGTACATCGGGATAGTACTAATGTAAAGGCACTTTAGAGCCTTTTAAATTTAGGGACTCCTCAAGTAACAGAGAATTGGTGAGTAGCTGCAGCTGAATTAATGATATTCAAAAATGCAGTAAAAAATTGAGTGGCAACTAGTATGAATGCATGTGTGCAGATCAGTTTCTTTATATTTTAGCAAAATGTAGCGAGAATGAGTGTTTGTTATGATATCTCATCAAAAATAACATATAACTTTTATTTTCCTACACAGTGTATAAATTCTCCATTAATTTGTGACATATCTGAATGGAAAATAACATTGTATTAAAAGAGTCAAATTACTTACTCTGTTCTTATACTGGCATAGATCTCACAGAGTTCTAGCAGTGTCAATGCTCTGTGGTTCCATCTTTTTGAAAACTATTTGGAAAAATCAAGTTTTAGTATTACTGCAGTTCACATCATTATTATGTTATCCTTACTAGTTAATCTGTTGTTTTAGTTAAGTGATAGTGAGGTTTTCAGTTGAGTGTTATGTCACCTGTCTAAAACCCCACAGTTTACATTACACTGAGTAATACATTACTCTGAGTAGTTCTATTAATTTCATAAAGAAGTAAGGGAAAGTCAAAAATAATATATAACTCAGTGAAGCACTTAAGCCAAAGTCCAACTGAAATCAATGAAATTTCAGCCTGTGATTAAGTGCTTTGCTGAATGGGGGCTTGAGTTAACGAGAGTAGCTTCAGAACATTAAATAGTAAAGCAGAAGCAAAATGCAAACACTCCCCAAGTACATTCCTTAGATTTCTTCTTTTTTCTTCTTCACAATTGTTAAGCTTGTATCAATCTCAGCCATCAGAAATGGACTTCAAAGAGATTTTAAGCGGTCTTTAATTGCATGAAAAGGGTAAAACCCAGTATTTTCCTTGTTACATGAAATGCCACTGTCTACATCTGCTATAACTTTTCAAATTAGTTTAATGTCACAAATGCTTTTATAATGAAGCTTTTTTTTTATACTGAAGTGTATTTTTACACTGAAGTTACTAGATAGTAACTGAAGTTACTATTAGTAATTACTACTTTTAAAAAGTAGTTACTTTTAGATACTAACTGAAGTTGCTATCTGAAAACTGCTGTTGAGTAGTGTATTTTCACTCTAGCTACTTCTTGGCCAAAAACTGTGCACAAAGCCAGTCTGTGCATTTTATTGTTTCGTAACTTATCCCACTTTCTTCATTTGTTTTTGACCACCTTACCCTCACCAGATAACCCCTATGATGTGGCCATCTCACATCCTCATTTTAGAACATGTGCGTGCCTTCATATTTTTAAGAGGTGCATGCTCAGCTTGCTGTAGAGCCATGTAGTCATTAGAACTGGCTGAAGAATTGAACTTTTGTTCCCTCATTGATAGATGTATGCATTTATATTGTTTGATTTATGCATGAAAATTAAAGGAGACATGTCAGTGTGATGATCATGCTCAGTGAGAAACTATCAACTTGAATTGCTTAGATTTTCTCATTTGATTTTTGATACCATTGAAGCATTGTTCTGATATATTTCATTTCATATATATTATCCTAGAATATTAATGTATTTTGCTTAATAGTTCATAACATATCCTGGTTTTAACATTTTACAAACACAGAGTTTAAATCCTGTTAGGAAGAAGTACATTTCTTAGACAGTGTGTAATACATTAAACAGTTTTCAGCACATGGGAGAGAAAAGGGTGAAGCTCAACAAGGTATTTTAGTAGATTTCTTCTGTAGACCTTAATAGCACTAGAAATCGGTTCTTGCTGAGGACAATTTCTGCCTTTCAGTTATGGCAGGGACCTTCTGGAGATTAGCCCCTTTCATTTGGTAATTTTAAACGTGCTTCTCACTTAAACATTTACATCACTTTAGTAATATAAAGGGACCTTAGAATAGGAGTAAATTGCAGCCATTTTAAATTTGCCCCCACTGTGACCTCCCTCACTCATACACTGAGTAAAAGTGTTGGAAAAGTCTTTTGTGCACTGAAAGTCTTTTAAGTGGCCCCTATCAGGCCGTCCAAGTAATTGTTAGTTAGAAGCTTACATAATTATAAATAATTATAAATAATGTAAAGCTAAAGAATTTATGAAGTCTAATCAGGCCAAAAGTTGATTTCCTTTTGCTGGTAGCAATCAAAACCAAATTTTTCAGTGGTAGATGTAGAAAGTAATACACATTAGGCAATTAGGAAATCATATTCCTGGAAGGAAAATTTCTTCCTAGTAGTAGGCAACTACTGATTATCGCATGTCATTTAGCACACTTACTAATATAAGCATAATGCTTATATAATTATATACTTGTATTTCTGTATTTTATATAACAGTGAATCTTCATATTTCCAAGCAGTTATCTCATTGTGATTTAATTCTACTAAGTTCCTGAATTCTGGAGCACTGGTACTAAACAGTGTGCACAGCACACAAGCACAAAGTGAATTTACTGTTCCAGTTGTAAACAAAAGAAATGTATTTAAACATGGTACTTTTTAACTGAGTTGGAGACCTTCTGACTTGTGCTGTCAGAGGGCAAAAGGGACGTGCCAGTTTACTTTCTTCAGACTACTTTTTACATACTCCCGTTGACTTCTTATTCAATATAACTGGTTGCACACGATAAAGACATGTAAGGAAACTCCTAGTGATGCTATTTTCTGTATTTAGATCCCTTCGATTTTTGCTATACTTTATTTACAGATAGTCTTGACTGGATAATCGCTAACCTTCAGTGTCATAACCAACATCCTCTACTGGGAAGGAATATTTTTTGCTTACATCTTCATGAAAAACAGGTATGCTTTTAAATATAGAAGATATTAAAAATTAAAAATAAATGGGATATATAGTGTCATCAGGTCTATTCTTATTTGGCACTGAATTCAATGAACAATAGGAAAATGGGATGAGTTTCATATACATCATTATGTGTTTGTCTCTAATAGTAAAAGACAACTATGCCTAAAGACTGCAGTTTTAATAGAAAGTGGTCTCTTTTCAGTATCCATTGGTCTTTGCTTCATTTCATGTGTATGAGAACAGATAATCAAATCTCATGTTTTAGGACTCAGGTCCATCATTATAAGTAGAGCTTCTTCACAAGATTTTTCTTTGCGAAAATCAGGAAATAGATCATTTGGAAAAAAGATGATTTTGTGTTTCATGGAAGAAAGGTAGGTTTGTGGTGGAAGCAAATGGCTGGAGGTCAAGATGTCTGGGTGATAACTGCCAGCCATTTTACACCAAATGTAAATTTATTAAGTCCCGGTTTTAAAATTTCACCTTTTGGAAAACCAAAAGTAATGTTATAATGAATATTTTCCCCTCCTTTTTTAAGAATTGTAATTGTGTCGGGGTATTGTTTTTTTTACAGTGAAATACTTAACAGTGATTGATATACGTAACTGGAGTCTTCCCTACTCTTGTCATTCCTTTTTTTTTTTTTTTTCTTCTTCTTTCTTTTTTTTTCACTCAAAATGGAAGGAGAATTTTGAGATACAACCAGGCTCTGCCATTTTTAAGTTTTTTTCTGTTAACTAGATACAAATAATACATACAATTAAAAATAAAGCCATATGTTGCAAAAGTATCATCCTATAAGAAACAGGTTAGTAGTTTAGTACCAATATATGCACAGACATGACATTAACTTTTCCATCCCGCTTTTAACTGTAACAACAAAATATGAGAGATAATGTCAGTTAATGTGCCTTTTCCTCAGGACTTTTCAGCCTGGGAGGATTTGTAGCAGAATGCTTAGTTAACAGAAAATATTTCTGCTTGACAACAAAGCAGGACTCCCAGACTGACAAAAGTAGCACAGGATGCTAGGAAAACCAAAGACCAGTACCAGTCCTCTGGGCCAGAGTTAAAGGTTATTGAATTCAGCGAGAGGCTTTGTGTTTTCTTCATGCCGGGCACTAGAACTGGTAAGGGAGGATGCTGGCAATTCGTAATAATAGCACACTGTGTCTTTAAACACAGGCTGATATCCTAACTCATCTTAATGGATTTGTCAAGAATTATTGGAAATTATTTTATTACATGTATAAATCCAGTATCAGTCAGGACAATAAATATATACATTGTGCTATCAGGGAAGTGATTATTGCAGTACACATGATGTGATGCTAAAGGACATAGGAGGAGATAAGTGAAAAACACATCTTGGAGTAATATTTCCAGAAACCAGGTTACATATTATCGATCAGGCCAGTAACAGATTAAATCCCTTGCTTTTGTTTGACAAGCCTATTTTCTTAATTAAATTGCAGAGGCAGATTTTTTTTTTCAATAATTTAGTATTTTATGAAGTAGTTGGCAAACGGAGATGGCAAGTAGGGAGGTCAACATGTTTACACTTTTCTGCAAAATACCCAATCCCAATTTCTGATCCATTACCAGTGAAAAGTAAGGTTAAAAATCTCATCTTGGTCTCTGAAAGAAGTATCACCGCAACAAAGACTGGATGCATTTATTGGCCTGGAGTATAGTGCTGGGATGGAGGGAGAGGCCTGTCCAGTTTGTTCCTGAAAATTGTTGTCCTACTGATCATGTCAAGTCCCTGATGAAGACCTGTCTGAACCTGGAATAGCAGAACCAGGGTACTACGTTGTGTAATGCAGTGGTGGGAATAGGTGAGGCCAAGACAGGTAGCGGTGTCTTGTGGTACTGGTGGAAGTGATCCTAGGAAAGCTGGGTACTGGAGTGAGGCATTCCTGTATAGCTGGGTAATGACATTGGGCCGGTGCTACATTGGGCCCTCAGCAGAGAGGAATGCAGAGGAAGTACTTCCACAAAATTGTGTGACAGTTTATTTGGTGTTTTCTGTTCTTGCTGCAGCTCCCTGTTATAAGCAACAAATTAACACAGTTAATGCAGTGGGAGAAATTATGTAAAGGCTTCTATGAGAATGGCTCATACTGATATTGCAGCATCTGTCAAACAGAGACTTTCAGTTTTTCAATTTCTGTCATGCCAGGAATGAGTAGCCCTTGGTACTATTGCAAGAAAAATGATTTAAAATAATCTCTTAATTTGATAAAACTGGCAGTAATCTAAGACTCCCAGTTCCCATACAGATTTCTGAGACTGCTGAATGCTGTAGATGAAAAAAGAGAAACAGCTCAGGCCATTATTCCACGCAGCTGAAACTTGGGGCAAGACAGTGTATTAACTACAGTGCTCCTGGTTTGCCTTTATGCCTCAAGATGAAAATACACTTTAAAAGAAGAAAATAACCATTGTACAAATATAACCACTATTTTTATGTCCTTGTTCCATAGGATTAATGTGAAGGAAGTTTACGTACAAATTCAAAGATAAGTGCTGTACTTAATGCAGGCACAGACTTAATTTATTTGATCAAACTGATCTATTAGAAATTAAGTTTTGAAAGAAAAATAAAAAACAGTATCTTTTGATGACTTGTATTACAATCTCCAGAATTTTTAACTTGGTGCAGATTTATAGCTGAATTCCAATTGGAAATTGGTATTGATTAATTATGTTGCTCATTTAACATTCCAGCATGCTGCAACAATAATGCAACAGACTGTGATAAAATGGGATGTGATCTAACAGGACATGACCGATGGGATGAGAGCAAAACACTGGGTCTGCTGGTAGTGCTGTGCAGTAGTTCAGATTGGCATCTATGTGCTTTGATTGTTCATTTCATTTTACTGTTGTCCTACTGAGTTGAACATTTTAAAAGACACAGTGTTTTTCCATCTGTAAGTCATGGAAAGACAGATGGATATGGAGAAACTCCACCTCCAGAGCCTTGACTGAATGCCATTGCCCACTTAGTGGTAGAGAAATCCCTTCTGGAAAATTAGAATGTCCTTCCATATATTATGTTGGGAAAAGCGCTTTAATATTGGAACCTACTGGGTTTTTCTGTTCTTGTTTTGTTTTAATGAACACAAGTAAAACAAACTGGTTCTTATCCACATAGCTACTATACTATAAACACCGATTCTGTTACACTGAAGTTAATCCCCAGTCCTGCTACAAGAAACTCATCCTTATTAAAGTAACATTAAGAGCTTCTTTTTATTGATCTGCTTCTTTCACTTAATGATAGGAACTTACTGATGTTTTAATAATAACCTTGCAAGCTTTATCTCGTTTTACTTCAATGTGTGTTACAGAAAAATGCTATGGAAACTAACTTAGCATAAACATTTTGCAGATGTCTTTAAAGGTTAGGGAAAAGAGATTTAGTTGCACTGCATGTTAACAAAGATGGCTGGAAAACTGCAAGATAAAAGAGAGCCTCAAGTATGAACATCAAAGAATTGTTAATGACAAGAAATACCATTAGGGTTAGCATCCCTTTTGTTTCAGCCCCCTCACACCTGCAGTGTGTTGCAGATTCTCTCTTTGTTGGCACATCTGAATTACTTCCATTAGCATTTATAGAAAAGTGGCTGCAAAACAACAGAAATGTACCCCTGGTTTTCTGTGTTGCTCCAAAAAGTCAGATTATTAGGTTCTCTGTGGGTTTCCTTCAAGGTACAGTATCTTATTATAAAGGAGACTATAGACCCAGGATTCCGTTGATTGCAAATGAGAGAGGTTGAAAGGAAAGGGGAGCTTTTGTTACTGCTAGAGAACTAATATAAGCAACTACAAGAAGCACACATAAGAAGCTCAGACATTAGCAATAGCAAAATCAGAGCGTGAAATTCAGATTAGCCCTCCACAGGCTGTGAGAGGGAGGGGGTATTGGAAGACTTGGCATGGCTAAAGGTGTAACCTGTTTCATTTGGCCCCTGAAAATTTTTAACAGATGGTGGGACCAGCTGTCTTTTTCAGCCATTTAATAAACTCTTCAGTGGTAACAGTTTGGGAAGTGGGGGGTTTCGAGTTTTAGGCCAGAGGAAAAAATAAAGAAATCTGTCCCAATTGTCTTTGCCAAATAGTGAAGTCTGGAAACATTATGAAAAGTTAAAGTGAAAAATCTAATTGATGATACTGTGCTGATTAGCCATTTCAACAGAAGAAGAAGAAAAGAACTGCCTGTGCATTAAAATAAAAAGCCTATTATGTTGTTATCTTTATCTGTCATTTTAATTTCAGCTCTTGCAAAGGAGGCACTTAATGAGAATTTTTAAATGAGAAACGTAGAATGAGAAACCGCCTTACTTTCTGAGTCATGACACTATGTCAAAGTAACAAGCAGGGTGATCTCTTATGTTAAAAACAAACCCCAGAATATGTTTTGGGTAAGATCAAGTTTACATCATCTGCCCAGGTAAATACAGTGATCAGTGAACTTATTCGGACTTCCATTGCACAGGGTTATAAAATGACAATAAGCTGCCATTTTAGAGACATGTAACATGCAGGCTCTAACAAAAACCATAGTGATGTATGGGGGGTTGTTTATTATGACACTATACAAAAAAATACACTGCAACTCAAGTTCTTCAGTTAAATTAATTTTTTTTTTTAAATTAACATTTCCAACACGACACTTAAATGGCAACTCTCAATTATATGAAATGTTTTATTTAAAAAGCATGTCTAGTGTCTTTGAACAGAACAGTTCTTTTTGCACATTGACATGCTACCCAGCTGAGCAGCCAACCCTTCCATTTGACAAGGGCTTTGTTCTGCCTACAGGCCTATTATGAGCCCTAGATTGTTTGCCCTTAATAAATTGCAACAATAAGACAGAAACCTCTTTCAGGTTAAGAGAAATAAAACACATTGCCTACATAGCAAAGCATATGAAGTTTAATAATGACAACAGAAACCTATCTCCTAAATCTCATTTGATTTGCTCCCAGATCACTGCGGTTAAGATGGCACAGAAAGGTTAGCATCTTTCCATGTATCAAACAAAACATTAAAGATAACAGTGGGACAAAAACACTCTAGCTATAGATCTTATTTTTTTTGTCCTTCACAATATAAAATCATACTGAATGTTCTGTAAAGAGACTGGGGGGGGGAGCTAAACTAGAAAGAAATGTGAGCATGATAAAATGTAGAGCAGAAAAAAATGTTTTAACTGAAATGAAACAAAATTTCATGTTAGAGGAAGAAAAGAGTAGAAATTTTTCAAATTGAAGAATTTATATTACTCTCCAGTGTGTTGGAGTGTGTCTGCTTGTGTGTGCCTTTCAGGCCCTCCACTGCATCACAAAGCCCTACCAATTTTGCTTTTATAGCAGCTAATGGACATTCTTCTATGGCTCAAGTGCTGGTTGGGAACTTGTGATCTTAAACAAAATTGTTAAGCCCTGTTTCTGAGGCCCCATTTGTAGCATTCAGCTGTCAGCTGTGTTGTGTTTGCTGGAGATTGTTAGAAACAGCTACCTTTGTTGAACTTAGATCTGCATATTTTTTCACTTAAGCTGGAAATTCCCAGTGATTTTTAGAGTACATCTGCAAATTATGAAGAAAACAGGAAGTGCAAAAGGGACGACTCCATGTGCAAATGTAAAATTCAAGAAGGTGAGGATACCTCTCATTAAACAAGTATCCTTTTTATAAGGTATTTGAGGTATAAGATATAAGGAATTTGAGAGGTTTCTCCATTAGAAACTCATTAGGAACTCAATACAAAGTTTTCAAAATAAATTTCAGTCACTGCTTCATTTATAGTTGACGGGTTTTTAATTACTTTTTTTTTTTTTAATTACAAGTGGGAGTTCTGAGTATATAAGTATTTCATTGCTTTGATAAAAGAGAAGTACACTTAGTACTTGGAAATGTTGCTGACAAGCTAAAAGTACAGTGATATAAACTTTCAAAGGAAATGCAGTGTTTATGACAGGTATTGATTTGGCTGGGTTACTTTTCTTTCTTTATGGTATTTCTGAGCTATGGATGATACTCGGAGGACTATTACCTATTTTCTTGGGAATGCTCAGTATTTTGGATACCCCTGACTTTTCTTCTGCTCAGCTGCAACACGCAGTCATCCTGCTCTCACAAGAAGGGGGAACTGAAGATCAAGGTGATCATGGGTTTTCTCTCTCCTTTCTTTTGTGTCAAAAAGAATTCAAGGTGGATTATTCATTGTCTCTGCCACAGTATAGTGACAAGGTGCCAGCTTCACTGCTTCTTCCAACTGCTGGACAGAACCAGAGAGCACATAATTTTTTATTTCTGAGAGGGCAAAGCCTTCCTTTTTACCCTGTGGCTTCCTACAGTGCTGAACTCTGTTGTATCCAATTTCTGGGTGACACTTGGAAAAAAAATTGTAAAGGATGGACATGAGGAAAGAAGTATTAATGGTCTGTGATGAAGGAGAAATTAATGGACTTTGGGACAATGAAAACTAGAAGACTACAATGAAGGAGACTTGGAAGAAAGGAAAGGAAGCTACTTGAGAGAGGGGGGAAAAAGGCATAAGCCATTAGGTTTCATGGAAGAGGCCACCTTTAGTAGATTTTGAAGATTATCCTCATCATGTACTATAGTAAAGCATTAAATCACCTTGCGGAGTGTCTTAAGATGCATATAACACCTATGGTAAAAAACACTTTGAGATGCTTTGTAAGCTTCTTGAGAAGGCAGGTGGTATATTTACCATAACTCCAAGTCTTTTTAGAATACAAAATTATAAATAGACTAATAATTGGAATTACAAAACCAAAATCAAATAAAATGTATCAAGTATAAAATTCCTAGTTTTTTACAATAGGAAATTGCCATAATATTGAAATGGATATTTTGGGTTCCCCTGTCAAAAATCACACAAGATCTTCATTTTTTAGTGGTTCAATGTAAAACTTGTTTTTTCCCCTAGGTCTGCAGTACTGCAAGGAATCAGGTTTTTAAATCATTAAACCCATTATCTTTGATAAATCTACTATAAGCTTTGGAAAGAATCTTTTCTGATGAAAGTTTACAGAAAATACCAGTGTAGGAATAGAGGTAGAACTAAAAATACAATTCTGGGATTATTGATTTTCAAAAATAGTAATTGTTCAGTATGATAGAAATTTGGTGGTCAGAACTCCATAAAGATAGCCTACTGGTTAGGTGATAAAAACCATAGGTGGGTGATAAATAGGGTATTTAATTAGAAAACACTTCTTCAAATGAACCTCTAGAAATAACGGTATTAGATGGCGTGATAGTTTTACTGTGTTTAATCCTTCATATTTATAAGCATATTGTAGCAAAAATAGTTGTAATCCTTTTTCTGAGGATTCTTCTGTAAGAATTATATAGTCCAAAACCCCCTTATTTCCCCCTCATTTTTCTGGAGTTCATTACGTGGCAAGAAATTATTTGCTTTCTTGGACAAATTACATAGAGAAGGTTATCTCTGAATATCTCTATTTATGTTTTCACCTTCAAATTAAGATGATCAAGGGGGTATCAGAAAAATACCAAGAGATCAAAATATACAACTTTGATTTTTCTAGTTCAATCCTGTAAAAACACAAGCTTCACTCAATTATCTAAATATAGATACTGTTATTTTCTCTATACTTAAAGAACTTGGATGTTTACAGCCCACTTACAATTAAATACATAATCTATCTGCTCAGCCAGACTAAATCTGGGTACTTTCATTAAAATCACTGGTTTTGTTTTTGACAAAATAATTAATCAGTAGCTGGAAAATCATGTTTAACAATGGCTCATATGCACTCTGAGAGGCAGGATTACATGCTTGTTCCCAATATCTTACGAGTCTTCATTTAGTTCTTTGTATATCAGTGTATAGCTATAAATAACAACAAAACCTGGGTTGAAATTCATCCTGGATTGAAACCTGGATGAAATTGAACATGCAGGAAAGGTTAGATAATTTTCTGCATCGTCCGAATTGTTCTGAATGGACAAGAATTATAAGTACCCTAAATTTTTATTCCTCTTTTGAACTCTTCAGACTCCCATGAAGTGAACATGCCAGTTACATAAATAGAGCCCGTAGGACTGTTATAAGGAACCAGCCAAACATGGATCAACAAGAAGCTGGTAAGGGAAAAAACAGTGTCCTAAACCTTGGCTAATGCAGCAATAAGGTAGTGTGTAGGTGCCTTGTGTAGTTGCAGAGGGTGGCATTCTTGATAGGCAGGAAACAGAGTGCTGTCCACAAAACTATTCACTTTTTTAAAGTCAAAACCCCAAATTGATATTACATACAATGCTACCATAGCTCAGCTGTTCTGCAACCAGTGGAAGCTGCTGGAAAACCACATGCCATCTACACTCAATGTATTTGATCATACACAGTGGTAGAAGGATTCACTGGAACAGATTGGTGGAACACTCACTGAGGTAAGGAGAAAACAGGCATAGAGAGAGGGGGTCTGCTTGAGATGGAGGAAAATTAGCTCTTTTGAACACTCCTCTGTGTGAGATCAAAAAAACATAGACGGTAGCGTTACTGAATTACCAAAGTTGTGTCAGTTGCAAAGCTTGCAGGGGAGGTAGTCACCACTGAGAGTGATTATTTTGGTGGCTGGCAAGTGAAACTAGAGCCTTGGACAGAATCCTGTAGTGAGCAGTTTGCTAAAACAGAGAAAGGATGGCCTGTAAAAGTTAGCAAGTATCCAGTTACTTCTGTCCTGTATGTTCAGTGTTTGAGTTACAGAGTTTGAATTATATTTGGCTGTGCAGTACAGCTTACCTAATACGTATTTTGTCTTTGTAAAGCAAAGATGTTAGGCTCTGGTTTTTTTACTTCATATATGCTCTAGTCACAATCCACCAGGAGCAGTAAAAATGTATGTGTAGTGGGCATGTTGGCTTATTGCTCTTCTTGCATAGACTGCACATTTGTCTCCTAACTGCCTCCACCTAGTCTCATTGATACCTCTCTGCCTGCCCAAGGTTATCTGGGCTTTATTCTTCAGCTGTCTTTCCCACAGAAAGATCAATATCTCATAGTCAAAGTTGCTGAAAGAGCATACAAGTGTCAGAAGAGACTGACATGGGAGGGATTTAGAGAAAAATGTTGGATTTTGTAAAAGTATTGAGGTGGAACATGGAATGATATGGTCCCAAGTTGTGGGCTTCTGTTCTGCAGTAGCATTTCTCAGTCCAACTCCCTGCTCTTCACTAGGCTTAATCTATGACAAAGGACAAGTTATGTGGTCTCCCTGTGTTTCCTTTGGCAAGAAAGGAGTAAAAACACACTACTTTATAGGGGAGTTGTGATGATAAATGCTTCAAAGATGATGTGCTAATATTTTCTAAAGCTCCTGCCAATTCCCTCACTACATTTGACGTTCCTCTTACTCAGGGCCAAGATTTTGCTCATTGATCCAATTCCTGTATTCTTCCCTAGCTTCACAGCTGTTACTCGGAAAAAAAGAACCATCCTGAATATGCCCCACAAGCCTGGGTGCTGTTCTGCTTCTTGCAACATGGCAAGTTTACAAAAAGAAGAAAAAAGGTGAACTATGAAAAGTAACTGCATTACTGGCTGGTGGCAGTAGAGAACAGGGGAGTGGAAACATAGTTTCCACCCCTTATCTAGGTTGATTGTATATACGGATTGAGTGTCAGGAGATGCTGTATATGCCTGTGTAGGAGACTTCAGAGTGAAATGTTATTTTAGCCAAAAAACAACACCCCACAGAGATGAAAACGGGTCCAATGAATCACTCAGAGCAGAGTGAACTGCTCCATTCTTCTTGGTCTTCTCATTACCAGTGACCCCACTGTTGGCATGTATGAGGGCACACTCATTCTTAGCTTTTCCAACCAGTCTTAGCACTAACATGGTGCCTGCTCAGAGGTTACCTTTCCAGCCTCTCCACCTTTTGCTTCTTAACCTTCCCAAAATGCTTACACAGGAAAAGAAGATCAAATGTATTCATTCTGTAACGCACACGAATAGGAGCTCAGGTCCTGGTGAATCAAAGAACTGCAGGAATGTCATCAGAGATAAAGTTCTCTTGTAACAAGAAAGTCGTGGTCTTTAGGCTACTCCCTCACAGTTCCTGGCACCTGCCCAGTGCTCTTAGTTCACAGTGTGTAGCTCTGTCTCCTCTTTCCTGCATCCCTCCTCTGCTGCTGTTCAGTTCTTGATGCTTTACTTTCAGCACTACAAATATTATATAAATGATAGTGGAGCAGCATATACCAAAAAAGACAACAAAGCTGACTCAATTGTGTTACTTGTAAATATCTGTAAGAAAATACTGATCAGCTGGGGCTTGTCTGACTGGTAGAGCAACAGTAAACAGAAGAACTGATTGGTTTTATAGATAGTGTGATCAAAATCCCTGTGAGGGCTATAAAGTGGAGAGCAGCAACTGAGTTGATGACCAGTGAGTCATATGGTATCTAAATTAACAGCATAGGATCTCCCAAGAGGAGGTCATCAGGGTATCAGAAAGCTGAGGCAGAAAGTTTCTTTTGTCTCTTCCTACATTAAATTCCTGAGATAAGGGAGTGCTATAGTAGTATGGAAAACTAGATGAAACTGTAATGGTAATGCTTTAGTCTTTGCTATAGAGTTTCATGGATAAGGCTATGCTCATTGCTAGGACTGCATTTAACCTCACTGTGTACATTTCTAAAACTTGATTTAAGAGGGAATTGGATTACTCTGCTCTCTTATAAATATTGTTTTTCTTCTAGAATGCAAATTATCTTGTCCCTAGTTGAACAGGCAGGAGAAATTCATACATCAACTAGTAACTGCATCTCATTAAAGAGAATCACTGGCATTATAGAGCAGCTTCTTTTTGAGTGATTCCATATGCCAAGTACACTTAGCGTATGTAGTGGTGGAAGTGAAATAAAGTAGCAAATCATGAGCCTGGTTCAGTTTTTACAGGTATCAATTCCAATGACTTCTATTAGGATTTTGACTACGCTAATACTTCGATAAGGATGACAGCATTTTATAAAGTGAGTCTGATGACACTGAAGGAATTGCATGACTTTGCACTTGGGTTTTGTCCAGATGTTCTTATTTTAAGATAAAAATTTTGGAAAAGAGTTCTTTGTGGTTTAGCGTGGCCTCCAAAGAAGCAGTCAGTGGTTGTCAATCACAGATTTCTCCTGAATCCACTTACTTGGGTTTAAAAGTGGCTCATGGGATAGAGCTGTATCATTTGGGGATTGGAGTCCCAGCACTGCATCGTAGTCTCTCTCTCATTCCCCATCATAAGGAGTAGGTAATTTAGGCTAAAAATACATTTCCATTTTATTTCATTATCTTTCCTTCATGATGGACCATTCTGTCTTTCATATGCAATATGTGATTGTCTCAGCTCCATTCTAGTAAAATATGGGGAGTTCCTGCATGTAGTGGAAAAAATAAGGATGTAGGGTTTACTGAGGGAGATAAGTCAAAAACTGTACCCATTTGAAGGTCATTTCTTTTTGCCCTTCATTTCAGAGGTTGCAAGTGTGAAAAAAATTATGCTATTCATTAGACTGGAGCAGGAGTCGTGATCATGCTGACACCCTTGTTTTTGAGGGAAATATCCTTTCTCCTCTTCTTGTCATAGAATCATAGAATAGTTAGGGTTCGAAGGGACCTTAAGATCATCTAGTTCCAACCCCCCTGCCATGGGCAGGGACACCTCACACTAAACCATGCAACCCAAGGCTCTGTCCAACCTGGCCTTAAACGCCGCCAGCGATGGAGCATTCATAACTTCCCTGGGCAATCCATTCCAGTGCCTCGGCACCCTTACGGTAAAGAAATTCT
>JASSUY010039441.1:0-11062 GCA_032466535.1 Forpus xanthops | reverse complement strand
TGTCCTTTTTATGTTGAGGACACCAGAACTGCGCACAATACTCCAAGTGAGGTCTCACGAGAGCAGAGTAGAGGGGCGATGAAGGTGACTATTTATGTCCTAGAAGGAACTTGGCTCTAGCCTGTTATGTTTTATGTGTTTGTGAATGCTCTTCAAAAGTGGGTACAGGGGAGGGTGAAAAATCTATTGCTTTGGACCATAAAACCAAAAGCAGACTGTGAAGAATTGAGAAACAGTAAGAAAGAAAATCAACCAGCAGATATTCTTTATTTAAAAATGTAGAGCTGCATATCAAAAAATAAATCATACACATACAGACTGATCAGCTCTGAACCAGCAAGATACTTGTCTAAACAAACTTGTCTTACACAGACAGTAAGGGACATTTCTGGTTAGCAATTCTAGCATACATGAACTCAGAAGGTGGCAGGCTAAAATAAACAAAAGCAGGGTATTTTTCAGTGTTGTTAAAATGTCAAACATGTGGTCACAGGATGTTGTACAATCACAAAACATATATTTACACAAGAGAATTTGGTAAGGTGAAATTCCTTTGAAGATTAGTAGAAAGGAATATGCAAATCTTGATACGGAAAGTCACTAACTGATCGCCAAGAGATGGGTGGTAGCACCAGAGGTTGTATCAGTGTATGACTGCTCTGCTCTTATTTTCTTCTTTCCATAGCTGCTTTTGGCCACCAAGTGAGAAAGCATATCAACAGGATACGTAGATGTACTGTCTGCCCTTGTACGCAGCATACTGTATAGCAAAACTACATTGCCACTAATGAGTATGAACCAGTGGAGTGACAATGCAGCCCTGAATGAGGAATGTTGTCACCAGCTCAGATCAGAAAACAGCCCTGTGCAAAAGAGGCTTTTTCTAACATTCAAATAAATCCTGTCCATGTTGATGACAGGGAATTTCCAAAGCAGTTTGCCACTCATTTTACAGAGGGAATGAGACTCAAAGCACCCGAAAGCCTGAGTTTCAAAAACACATCACACATACAGGGGGCATTTTTGTGATCTGCACATATCAAAACAAAGCCAACAGATCTGTTACAGAGCCTGTGACAACCTTTACTCACAGCCACCAGACTAGCACACGGTGTACTAGCTTCTTGGTGTCTTAAAAGACTTTACTCTTTTCCTCCATACTCTTCCTGCATGCCTGCCTGGCTATTCTTCCGTTGCTATTCCCATAGAGGATGAAATGCTCCTACGCAGAAACCACCTATTTTTGCAGCATATAGCCTTAAAGCTTTCTCTTGTGTGTAATCTGTTCTGGTCCTTCTTGCTATCTAGAACAGAAATTCCTCTTCATGTAGCTTTCAGCCTGGAATAGCAGTTTGGAATTGGTAGCAAAAAAAGTAAGCCATACTAGAAAACCAAGTCAAATGGGGCAGTAAAGAAGACAGGTCAGGCAATGTTCTTTAGGATTCCAGCATATTTAGTGTGTGTATGGAGCTGAAGCAATCATTTTTTTGGTGGTATACAAGAAGCCAATTGTGCTGTATCAACCAGAGCTGTAGCTTTCCATACCCATTCATCTTTGACTTGCCAAGTCAGCCAGGAAAAGAATGATGAGATTAGCCAAAAAATGTAAGTGGTTTTCTGAAGGCTATCCTTAGGTTTGAAAAGCTATTTTTAGGTTGGGTTTGCTAGTTTATTTTATTTCAAATCTGGGGCTTTGTACGTATGGTCCATTTTCTTGCTTTCCAAGAATCAGCAGAAATACTTCTTTCTTATCACACAAATATGTTATCACACCTAGCAAGGATGTAAAGGAACATCTCCTCCTCTTTGCAGGGAACTTGATGTCTGAGCTCAGCTGAGCAGCCAGGGTTCTCTATCTTTTGGCCCTCTTTCTAAAGAAAAAATTAAGGCACTACAGCAGGACAGGGCAAACACCAATGCTGATTTACTGCAAACCAGATTCTAATAGTATTAAAACACAAAGAGGATTCAAAGCAAGTTTTACAAAAGGATTCCTTCCCTAAAAAAAAAAAAAGACAAAAACAAAAACAAAAACAAACCCAACCAAACACCCCAGATTTAGCAACTTTATGAATCAAATATTTCTCTGATGCAGCTGAAGTTACCAGCTGATGACCAGGTTTCTTCAATCTGTCCATCCCTTATAGATACTGGAACAGAAGAAAACAGGTATCAAATCATGAGGTCCTGAGTAAGCTCTCAACAGTCCCAGTGTGATGTAACACTAAGGGACTGATCCATCTGCTGGAGGACACTAGCGGTAACTGCTAATCCCCCTTTTGATTCACTACCTCAAGACAAAGCTTCTTTAAAAAAAAAAAAAACATGGAGATAAATTGCAGGTTATCCAAACTTGAATGCTTGAAAACATCCAAATAAAGTGTTCACTCAGAATGCTTCTCTTTTCCTCTGGCATCTTCCTTGCCATAGACGGATCCCTCTGTAACAAGACATCAGAAAGGTCACACTGCTGGACATTGTCTCCCTATACACACACAGTGAAGATACCAATTCAGCCGCATGTCTTCATCTGCCAAGCAGGGCAAAGCGATGCCAAGGAGGTTGGTACAGATCAGTGTTGAAGGAAAAGCATAAAAATAGGATGCTCTGGAAGAGCCCAGGCTGCCTTTTCAACTAAAAGGGCTTATTACTTAAAAAGACAGCCATGCAATAAGCAATCCTAGGTAATTCTAATCTACTTGAAGTACCTTATGCTTTCCTTTCTATCCAAACAAATCACCTTCAGAAGCAGACACAACCCTATGTCTTAAATTAAGATTTAGATCCAGTTCCAAATTTAGGCATGTCTGATCAGCTGTGGCAGGCTAATTCCAGTCACTAGTGAGCCAGGACCCAGATATGAATTGAAGTAGTAACTTCTGCTCTTCCTCATGCACACAGAACCTCAGCAACTTCTAGTGGTGAGACAGTTGCTGCCTTTTTTGTGTGTGTGTTAGGCAACAGAACACTTTCTCTAGATCATAAAGTTCTGGGATCTTGAGGATATCAAGACCCTGAAGAACACAGATAAGGTAACATCTGTATAAAAAGAAGAGTGGGATTTTCACTGTAAAGGAGCAGAAAAAAAACTCCAACCCAAACCAAAAAAGGCCCAACATGAACAGAAATAAAAACTCACATGGATCACCAATCACAGATCCTTCATTCAAACTGGTGCTGTGCTCAACTGCTGGCATAATGAAAAAGTGTTAAAAAAAAAACAACAAACAAACCAACAAGCAAGCAAAAAACCTAAACCAGTAAAGCCAGTTCTCTGTAATGTATTGCTCTACAATTCGGTTGGTCTTTCTGCTTCCAAACTAGGTATGAGGTACCTAAATAAAAGTGATCCAGAAGGCAGGGAGCCGTGCTAACAGGCATGCTCTGTGGACTGCCTGGCACTGGCATACAGGACCTGATGTCTCTTCAATTATGCTGTGTTTGCAAGGAAAAAGGAAGATACAGCTCTGATGTCCTAAAGTGGTAAAATCATGAATGCTGGGCTTGCTGTTCATTGGCCACATCCCCTGCAATGCACATTTCCTTGGAGATAACCTGCATCTTAATTGTTGATGCATTATGTATGGTTTCTCTTGTTCTGAATTTAGATCAGTGCAGCCAGGAGAGCTCCATATGTGGTATTAGACAAGATCATATTATTTGTATCACCAAAATATCTGGGTTCATTCGTTATGAAACATGGGACTATTTTATTAGGCACTACTTTTTAATAAGACAGTAAAAAAATACCTATCTTTGCCATGTTTTTCTCAGACAAGAATTACAGGCCTCATACATATCTTTATCAAGTTATTGAGGCAAAACCTACTGTTTGATGCTCCCTCAGTATAAAGAAATTTCTGTGGATTAGAAAAAGTCCGCACAATCACAGGCACCTTCTGCAGCATTCTCAAGCTTAAAGTTCTTTAGAATGTGTTTAGGTTTGTCACATAATATAATAAAGAGAGAAATGTGACTATTTACAAGCTAAATAAAAATAGATGAAACTTCTTACATGTTCTCTTCTGCACATGTTGTTCAGTGGAGATGATGCTGGGCTCATCTACAGAAAGAGAGAAATCAGTACTCTATGGAAATAGATGTTTCACATTCTTTTTAGCAGAACTCTTTGTATATTGCGATAGCAGTATAGCGTAGGGCTGGCTGTGCTATGCAGAAGAAGCAGAAATAGCAAAATAGCTGAATTTCCTGTACCCCCTCACAGCAGTATCTGTGTACCTGGTAGCAGAGTACTTGGTAACAGTTTTTCATACAAAGCTAGCTGTTTATTACATATGTGAAACTGTTACATTTTTGCCTTCTTAAGTGCCTACAGGTACTCACACCTTTTGCTTATGTTTTATGTATGTAACTTGTAACTGCTGCAGGCTTGCAGAATTTATGACAAGAGTAAAAGTTAGTAAAATACTGGCAGTACAGACAAAAATTAACTGTGTGCCAGATGAGAAGAATCCGGATACTCCTATACAGGCACCTGGGGTTCTGCTTACATTATTTTCATTTCTATGGTATATTTACAGCTTGAGAAAGGAAATGGGTAAGAACTTAGCTATTCCTCTTATTTCCCGTATAACAGAGCGCACTAAAAATAATTAGTTTCTCTCTGAGATGTCCAACAAATTTTCTGACTAAAGTAGGAGAGCAGACAAACTTTTAAATATTTTTGTGGTGATGAAAAAGGCCAGAAACAGTAAAACCCCTGAGTCTTTCTGCCTCTCATTATACCTCACAAAGGAATAGGCTAAGGAGCCAAATCCAGGCAACAACCATAAATTTTTTCTTCTTCTCTACAGGTTATTACACACTGTAGGAATCTGAGATATGTGTGAGGAGAGTAACTCTGAGGCTGTTGGCTGAAAACATTTGCAGGCAGAAGGGTAAAAGAAATGGAGTTTCCTGGACATACCAGTCATGTAGTCTTCCTCTGCCATGGAGTCATATTCAGCTACTAAAAGGAAAAAAAATAAAAAGAGGCATATTTTAAAACGCAAGGATTTCTGCAGAATTTAGAAGAAACCTCAGACCATGAGAAACACACCAAGATTAAGTTTCATTCTGTGGAAGCAGCACTTAAGCCAGATGTAGAAGAGAAAGAGGAAGACAACAGTATCCTGATCCACCCACCTCTTCTCCAGTCCCTCCTGAAATGCATGCTACCAAAGAAAAAGTATTACATATTTTACTTGTTAACAAGCAGATTGAAAGTAATACTGGTAGCAGGAGCTAAAACTCTGTTTCTCAACACATTTGGGCCAGTGCAGAAGTGTTGCATGACAGGATAGGGAAGCTGTGCTCCAGCCAGTCTCCCCCAGGCATACATCCCACTGGAAGGCATTTGCTTCCCACAGTAGGCAGAAGAAGCTGTGAGCACATTGGCCTACTGTAAATGTTTTTGGAGATCCAGGACATGAAAAGTTTTGGATTTGTGCTACCTAAGGACAAATGAATAGCAAGGGCAGGAGACCCATAGTCAAGGGCCAGATGAGCAAGACTGTGCTGACTGCACAAAACCACTGATGAACATGACTTCTGCAAAGCTGAGGAGCAATCACTGAAGCATCAAGATGATGGAAGAGCTGAATTCAGAGCTATTTTTGTTGGCATGGCAATTTACCAAGTCTGACCTATTCCATGTGGAATATTGTGTGTTCCAAAGTGCCTTTTTTATTGAGACTATTGAAAATCTCAAGAAGATAACCAGTGGTTTGAGGATGCTGCAGTAAGGGCACCACAGGCACTGAGGGAGGTCACAGCTGACATAGCAGACAGAGTGTACCTCAAGACTGGCAGGTTACTGGCAGTATTATTAAAGAAGTAAGATTTAATAGAATAAGACCTTCAAACTGAGCTCTGAAGAGCACTAACCAGTGACTTGGGTTGAGGTTGTCTTTTCCACATTTTTCTGGCATGACAACACAGCTTGGGATCCTTAAGCAAAATTTACACATCTTCAACAGTCTGGGTCTTTGTCTGTGGACACTGCAACCTCCCATACAGCCTTTCACGCAGGACACAATGATATTTATCACAGTAACAGGAGTTAGGTACTTCAAATGCAGCATGTCTAACTTACTGTATTCACTCCTCCTGCCTCTGCTTCTGCTGGTGGTCACTTCATCTGCAGCAATGAATACAAAAGAATATATTTAGGCCAGCCATGCTCTACTAGATGCTCTCCCAAAACCCTCAGGTACATGTGATCAGCTGCTGTGGCTTATGTGCCAAAAAAAACAAGGTCAAAACTTCCAGGCAACTGGGAAGATATGACATCTAAGAGATGCTCTTCTGCATCACTAGTACTGCAGCAGCAATGCCAGTTTGTGCACGCTGTTATCTGCATTAAGCTTTGTCTTCTTCTTATAATGCTGGGGAAAATACTCAGGTTTCAGTGGTAATGACTGAAGTATATGAGACAGAGAACTGATCCAAATGGGGGACAATGCAAAAAGGAAAGCTGGGGTTGCAGCTGATGCTCCAGTAATTGAGAGGTTTAAAGAACCAGCCACATGGCTAACAGGTAGCTCCTTTCTGAAAACCGAAGGGTCTTGTGCAGCATAGTAAAAGACAAAATAGAACACAAAATAAAAATTTAAGTTACAAAATGTTTGCTGAGCTCATCTCCTTTTGGGTCAAAACTGAGTGCAGCTAGACAATAAGAAAACATAACAAACATTACATATTGCCAGTAATAACTGTTGAATATTGCTATTCTTTTATGCAGGATACCCATCAGCTAAAGAGGCATTTCAGAGTAACATGCCATCTCAGACTGACCTGAAATCACACCAAAAGCCAGAAAGGAACAACTGTTGCAGGGTGGAACTAAATTGTGTCAGCACAGCAACATAAACTATTAAAAAGCTCCCCTAAAACTGCCCTAGGACATACTAGTACGAAGAAAGCTGTGGGGGGAGGCCTAGGCTGAGCTAGTGGGGGGGCTCAAGGGCAGGAGTGCAAAGCCCTGGTAGAGCCATGTGGAAACAAAACTAAAATAGAAATGATGACTTACTTTAGGATTGCTGCACTCAACGATGAGTATGTGCTTCCCTCTTTTATGCCACACTTTAAAAATGAACTTGTGTGCTTTAAGGCAATTATTGTTTACTCCTTAGACCGTGAACAAACAGAAGAATGCGCTCACAGTTTCTGATAAAAATTCAGTTTGCTTGACTTGTAGCAATTTATCAGGCAGAGGTAACAGATACCAAGGCTATGAAGGGCTTTGTAGGAAGAAAGATGACACTAATCCATCTGCTGCCTTTCCAGCCGCATCTTCATTATCAAAAGTGATATTTAGGAAAGCTAAGTAAAGCAGACAACTTAGTAACATACTTTCTAGTCTTGTGCACTTGCCAGTGCTAGTCAACGAACAAAGTATGAAAGGCTTCATGAAAGAAAGACTTCTCCCTATTTTTCTAAAGATTATTTTTATATGCTTGCAAACATCTTTGTATATATTCCTACTATTTTTTCCTGACATTATCTCTAATGTAGTCACTGACAATGAACATAACAGAGTCGCAGCTAGAAGAAACTTCTTTTTCTTCTCCTGTGTAGATGTAAAGAGTTATTCATTTAGAGATGTATTTGTTTAACATCACTAACACTGGGATATTTTAGATGCATTAGCATTCTTCCACAAGATCTCATGTTTCTAAGAAATCGTGTGTTTTATGTGGAAACTCACCAAGTATCTTTGTTATTCCTTCTTCAGTAAAAGATTGAGTGAAACCTGGTGAAATAAAGAAAAAGACTCAAAATGATTTGGAAACATTTTAGAAAAAACAATTGCTAAATTTATCTTAATTATATCTATCCTATGTTTCATCCTGTTTTCATGTGTGGCAAGTACAAATAAAATGAACAAAAGAAAGTTTTGCTTAAGAACATATTTATAAAGAGTTATTTTCAAGTCAAGAAACTTCTTGGATGGGTCTGGGCATAGAACACAGGGCTTGCTGCAGAATTCAGATTTCTGTGCATCTGTGTTCTTCATCTGGATATCCACTGGTTGCGCAGTTTGTTACATGGAAAAAGACACTCACCAGTAGTTTCTGCAGTTGTGCTCTCTGGGTAAAAAGCTGTTGTACCTGAGGACAGCAATTATGAGAATTAAATATCTCCCGTACACTTGAGGATATGAAAGTTTTAATCTCCACAGCAAGCAGCATGCATCTGAGCAACCCAGCACTCTCCACAGTCTTAAAAGACCTTCAGCTGTGGGTCCCTAAGAGTTATTTTGACCTCTAGCACTCACAGGCTTCATGCAGTGATGGGATCATCTGAATTTTCATCACTGCTTCCCAAGAGCATCTTGGGCCTTTGCACTGGACTTGTGTTATCATAGAATGGTTTGGGTGGGAAGGGATCTTCAAAGGTCATCTAGTCCAATCCCCCTGTAATGAGCAGGGACATCTTCAACTAGATGATGTTGCCCAGAACCACATCCAGCCTGACGCATGCACTAGGAAAAGGTCCTGTGCAGCTTTTATCTTAGAAAGAGAACTGGAATTCATCCATTGCAAGGTTTACCTCAGCTGAGGAGGAAAGGCAGCAGAGCACACACCACCTGCAAGCAAACCTGTGAAGATGGGGATGCCAAGGAAGGGCCTCTATCAAAAACATGTTTTTGAGATGTATTTGTTTAATATCACTAACAGTGGGATATTTTAAAGGCATTAGCATACTTCCATGGGATCCCATGTTTCTAGGAAATAATGTAATTTAGGTAGAAACTCATCAAGTACCTTAGTTATATCTTCCTCAGTAAAAAAAAACGGTGAAATACGAATTTCACACACACACACGGAAACCTTTGTTTGGGGAAAGCTGCTCTACCCAAACCAACCCCACCATGCTGGATGTCCTGTGCACCCTCTCCTCGCTGCCAGCACACGCACACACATACCGAGGAGGCATTCACCCAAACTGCGGGATGCACCTTGGCAGTGCCGTCCGAGGTCCCGCGGGGCGGTCACGCCATGTCAGCCCTCCCCGGTCCCCGGTTACCTGGTGCCGCAGTGGGGAAGGCTAGCACTGGGGCCAGCCAGGCCAGGAAGAGCAGCGCTGCCCTCGCCATGGCCCGCTGCGAGAGCCCGGTGGGGGAGCTCGGCGCCGCCGCTATTTGAGGACCAGCGGGGCGGGAAGGAGGATGGGGCAGAGGGTGCACGCCCGGGGCCATGCAGAAACGCATTCCCACATTTCACAGGCAGCTGAAATTCCCCTCTTAGGCTGCTCACTGGTTGCAGAAGCTTAGCCTCGGGGGCAGCGATCCCCCCCTCCATCTGAAACCGGCTTGCCTGGCTGGTGCTGCCGGAGGGAGCTGCTCCCAGCTTGGCCTCGGTTTTGGTATTTCCAGTTTCTGCGGCCAGGCCCGAGGAAGCCTAAAAGCACTGATAAGGTTGCTCTGGGGTTGTTTTTTGCATGCTATAAGCTCATCTAACAGAATTTAATGTTGCTTTATAACCTCAGTTTGGGAGGGTGTGTGGAGTTCTATAGATGGGTCATTACTTTTAATAATTCTTTTCCATGTTATTATACTGACCTGAAATAAGCTAGTTTATTTATTATTTCCTACAGGAAAAAAAGGCAGTCGGCCTTAATTATACCACAATTCCAGTCTTCCTCCCCATTTCTTGTAAAGAGCCTGTCAAGCTCACCCTGATTTGATCCTGCTGCCTTTATGTTTATGAGCAGCCCCATCAAATTCCAAGGTACTGCTCTTAGATACTCTATGACTGTCTTCTCAAACTGTGAACATCTCAGGGGTCACCTGATTTAGTGTGACTAGACCGCCTATTAGACATCCAGGAACAGACGAGCCCCTTCAGAGAACTACCTTCTAATTCCCCTCATCAGGAAGGAGTTGTCTTTCTGCCTTCAGGAAAGCAACTGCTGGAATCCAAGTACCTTACTTTAATTAACAATACGAGACACTAGGAGTGATTGAAATATCTCAATTAAAGGCTTCATATTCATTAGAATACTCTTTTTCCTGGTCTAGACAGGGTGAGGTGGTAGCTGTATGGTCATTAATACCAAACTTGGGTCCTGGAGGGTTAAGGAGCAGTACTGAGTTGTGCACAAGGTCATATTTCTGATGAATCAGTGTGGGACAGCAATTAAGCCAGTGATCTTTTACAGCTGTGGAAGGTCAGATAATGACTGATCTGGCATCAAGACTGGTGGTACAAAGTTGAGCCTTCAGTATTTGTAAAATGTTTCAAGCAAGTACAAAGTGAGGGTATTTTGACATGACACTAGAAGATGTCAGGGCAGATTTACTGTGATGCCAGAGCCTGGTCTTGATTTCTTTGCTTATCAAAAAGTGTCTCCTATTCCTGTTCAGTACTCTTGTACTCTTCATAATACAAGGCCCATCTGATCAACTCTTAGGAAAACAAACAACCTCCCAAGCCTCAGGTGCTCGATTAACCATGCAGAAATTCTGAAGCATTTAAATGTAAATCCCAGATAAGGAGGCACTAGTAAACAACAGTATCTGCAGAAGAATATGGTTTCAAACTGTAACCTGATAGACGTTGTACAAACTCTGTTATGGAGTACCACAGAGTGCTTATCCCAGCCTGTGTAAGAGAAGCATGGACTTCAGAAAGTGTGCATGCAAAGAATTAAAAAGTGACTAATCTGGCATTTCTGCTCAAGACTCCGAGCTGACATGGTCTGCTTGGTGCCCAGGTTTTCTGCCAAGTAGAATCATAGAATAGTTAGGGTTGGAAAGGACCTTAAGATCATCTAGCTCCAACCCCCCTGCAAGGGCAGGGACACCTCACAATAAACCATGTCACCCAAGGCTATGTACAACCCGGCCTTGAACACCACCAAGGATAGAGCATTCACAGCTTCCCAGGGCAACCCATTCCAGTGCCTCACCACCCTTAGAGTAAAGAATTTCTTCCTCAGATCCAATCTAAACTTACCCTGTTTAAGTTTGAGTCCGTTATCCCTTGTCCTATCACTACAGTCCTTAATGAACAGTCCATTCCCAGCATCCATATGTGTCCCCTTCAGATATTGAAAG
>JASSUY010039439.1:0-13725 GCA_032466535.1 Forpus xanthops | reverse complement strand
GGTGATGGGGGGCACTGCTTGGTTGGGCTGGGTGGAAATTAGTTGGTGAGCTCTTGTATTCTTTCCTTGTATTTGCCCTGTTTTTATTATTACTGGTGGTAGCAGTAGTGATTTATGTTATACTTTAGTTACTAAACTCTTCTTATCTTAACCTGTGGGAGTTGCATTCTTTCGATTCTCCTCCCCATCCCCCAGGGACTGGAGAAGAGAGAGGGGGGAGTGAGTGAGAGAGTGACTGCGTGAGTTTGAGGGCCTTATACCACTACAGTAACTTTATTATTATTGGTGCAAATCTCTCATGCTTTCTTTTTAAAGGTATATGACACCAAAAATTCAGAGCGCGTACACAGTGGGGGTTGGTCTCCTTTTGGGGGGAAGGTCTCATTGGAGATGGCAGTTCATTTCAGCATGTAAATGCATTATAAATACATTATAATGAAGCAAATGTCACAGAGAGGATGTCATTCTGTCAAAATATGACAGGCTGCCAAGTCAGGGCAGTGTACATGCAGCTTATCAGTTTTTCGTACCAGCTGGTTCCTATTTCTTGTCAATGTTAAGACAAATTATGGCCGTGAGGTCTTCACCCCACTCCATCATCCATCACTGTATGCATGGGAAATGCTCTGTATTACACATTCCAGGGGTGGCTGCGTCCTGCCTTGAGAGGCTCTGAAAGTCCACGTTTCCTTCATGTGTGGACAATGCTGCATTTCAAATATAAGTTTAATTCCTAATTATTCCATACTAGAATGCTTGAATGCTATTTGGTGCCATTTGAAAATCACAGAAAAATGGTATTTTGCTCCATGCAGGACCCCTGTCTCACTTGGTCAACATCTATCAGTACAGACACAATAAGGCAGGATCTATGGGAAGAGTAAAATATTTTGTATTGGAAAAAATCACTCAAACTTTGGAGCTTTTAGATATTTATGCCCTAAAAGTACTTGTGGGGTTTTCTGCCAGGAAAAGTGTAATAGGATGTCTGGATCGTGACCAAGTGTCTGTGTTATTTATTCCATAGATGTTTAAAGAAATTACCCCATCTCTCTCTTGCCCTTTGGTGAAGTAGTTTGTTGTTCATTGCTCTTTCCCATCAGCTGAGGAGGAATATGGAATAGCATGAGATATTCAGAGATGGAAATAGCAAGCATAAGAAGTAAAGTCTTCTTATTGCATGTGAATTGATAGAAAACCAAAACTGCTGGGAACTCTGGATCAGAGCTTGCCCCAATAAAAACTTTCTGAGAGGAAATGCATTTCCAAAGGAGGGTCCTGATTCAATAAAGCATATTTGCTTTTCATATAGGGAGAACCATACAGGGAGGAGACAGGGATGATGACTAGAACAGTACTGCACTTCTTGTTTCAATTATAGCATTCCTATTGCTGCCAGTCAAGAACTACACAAATATGGAACAGAAAGATGCTTCCAGATGCTCAGTTCCTCACCCCCTCCCATTACCAGAGAATTGTGACTATGGCACTTTTCTGTGAATACTTCTTTCTACTATCCAAGGAAATGGGAGAGGGTAGAGAAAAATGTGTGTTAGACAACTCTCATTGAACTAAAACCTGTCGGACCGCAGACATCACATGGCTAGATAATGAGTAAGTCAGTGAGAAGAGCTTGTAATATCTTAAACCAGTCTTTTTGATTCCTTGGTCATCTCACTGAGTTTCAACACAAAGTTTATCTAAGATTCAGTGACTGTTTTACACTGAAATATCAGAGCAAGAGGTAAGTCTGAGCTCTCCTGAGATCTTAGCTGAGGTCCCTCCATCATATATTGCAGATGGGGCTGAGCTTTGCAAAACTATAAATACTTTCAGGAAAAATTTTGAAGACAGAAAATATTAGCCCTTGGTGGTGTATGAATCTTGTGCATGCAATTAGCAGGAAATGAATGGCAAAACTGAGAGGGAAATGCATTTTCTTACACAGAAATAAATAATTCCTAGCAGCATTTGGACAGTGACTCAGAAAGTAGATGAGATATGTTTGTCCTTTTAACATGTTTGTAGCTGTGCATTTCCTGGACTAGCTGCTGCACCAAGACTCGCATTACTCTCTAAAAATGTTTTCATACTGGAATTTTTGTGTTTGCTGCTTTTGGCCTGATGAACCTATAATGCAAGAGAAGCTCAAAGGCAGCACGTACTGAACTCCGGTCCTTATGTTTTTCTGCAGACACTTACAAATATCAGCTGTAAGTTGCAGCTTATGCAAAATAACTCCTTCCCAGCAAGAATAAACATTTGTTAAATATCTACACAAAGGTAGAAAACAGAAGAGTATGACAATCAGAAAGACAGGAAGACAAGAACAGCATAAACAAAAATGTCTGGATAGGTCTGAAAAAAATGGCATGCTTTGTGTGACTTGTTGGTATAAGTGCTGTATGATGTAGACAAGCATTCTTGCTTTCTCCTTGTCATCTTTGGTACTGCAGCTTAGATAGGTACTGCTCTCCTGTCCCACCTCTGCAGTTCAGTGAAACTGATTTGTAAATGTCTTGAGACTTCTAATTTTTCAAACCTTAGTTTCCACGTTCTTCATAAAATTTGAGATTTTATGTTTAAAGAGACTGATTGAACTCCAAAGGCCAATGTTTCAGATTTTCAAAAAGACTCAATGAAATTAGAGTGTTTGTTGAAGGGGCTTTATATTCATAGGAAAATTTTAAATATTTTCAAGCATTTTTGAATTTGAGTTTTTATTCCAATAAAGAATTGCAAAGAAATACAGTCTTCTTTAGAAAATTCATGACCTATTTTGCACATGTTCTGTTTTCAAGCAACAAACAACCCTGTGGGATCATGGGGGAGATATTGTCTTTTCCTCTGCCTTGCTCTCTTCTTCCTGGCTAGAACCTACTACATAGTGTAGAATGAGATTTTGTTTTTTATTCTTTCTTCCCTCTTCGGTCTTGCAGCATACAGCCTCACTCTTCTCCCACTCATCAGTCATTCTGCTTCGTCTGCATTTCTGCAAATGAATTTTTTTTGCATTTGTTTTTATAAAAAGGAAAAAACAAAGGAAAATGAGTTCTTTGAATTGCCAAGGAGGCTGTTAAAAACCAGTCTTGAAAACAGTGCCTTAATTGCATCAAAACTGGCAATTTTATCTAATTTAAAAACAACAAAATAAATAATTTTTTTGGTTCTTGTTTCCATTAAACACTGCCTGAGGAGTGGAGAAATGAAGAGGAAACACAATTTTTGCCAGTTCTGGGGGTCTTGTTGCCAGAGGGAGAGTTGTGTGGGCTTGGGGACCAGGCTGCCTGTCTTCCTTGCCATCAGAATCATGGATCTCAGCAAAACCCAGTGAAAGGTTTTAGCAGCCATGGAGAGGGGTGTGGACATTGAAGAGGTTGAGACATGGGTAGCATCAAAGCAATTTACTTGCAAGATGGTGTAATACCAGGTCTAAAGAGCTGTATCAGACTTTTGGTTCCTGTAGAGCTTGTTTTTGTAGATATCTTATTGCTTGATGCTGCCTACTTGGAGTAGCTGATGTAGGCAGTTGCATTATAAACTTTTTTTTAATAAACTTTAATAGAAACCTTGAAACATAAATTGAAGCAAACAAACGGCACTGTACTTAGAACACCTGTGAGCTCCTGTATCAGGCTTACAGTGCACGTGAAGGCTGACTAGCAAGTATAAGTGGGGGCCTGACATGTCTTTCAAACTACAATTACTGACACTAGGACACACTGCGGTTGCCATGCCTCTGCAATTCCATTTCAAAATACATGTACCAACAATAAAGATTTCTCAGATGAGAATGTATAAGCATGTGAAAATTGATCTGTACTTGTCCAGTAAGACTTGCAGATATATCTCAAGAAAACTTTTACATACAATTAATTCCACAAAACCCAGCGATCTGAAATTAGAAGTAGAGAAACAATGGGATTGCACAGCTAGAATTTATCAGTGTGGTCCTTCAGGAAAGAAATTGAGATGGGATTCATACCTCAGTGTTCTGTGTGCCTTTGAGAATGAACAATACTATTCTAGGAACTCTTCAGATATAGGAATGGGAAATAAGGTAATCCTCTCATCAAGTAGGTTAACACCATTGTGCCATTAGCAATCAAGCCTTGGAAAGCACATGGCAGTTCACCAATAGTAATTTTTTGTTCCCATGCAGGCATACGAGTCACCAAATTTAGTGCTATGGCTTAAGACTTTGTTTCCTTCATCTTGAGCTACTAAAAGAAAAGCCATATGGTTTTAATTCTGATGGACAGGATTTCTGTTTGAAAGCATATATCACAAAAAATTGGTCTGCAGATTTAAAGCTTATTAGCACTAATATTTATAGTGCTTGTGGTGAGGGAATGAAAGCAATGTTAGCCTAAATTGTACTGAGAGTATATGAAGGATGAAATTGGCAAACAAAACAGGCTCTAATCTTGTTAGCTCTACAAATATAGACAAAGCATGCTCAGAGAATAATAAACGCTTCCTTTTTCAGCAGATTTTTCACTCCCTTAAGATCCCGCTAGAAACTGTGTACCCAGACAGAGATCCCACGGTGCACCTCTTTTGGTATGTATGCTAACTGCAAGTTGTATATACTGCATCATTCCCACCAGCCTGTCTTGCAGATGCTGCACAATTGTCCCTAATAAGATGTAATTGCAGAGTGTGTGATTGAGTAGCGATTGAGTAGCAAATGCTCCTCAATTGTCCAAGCGCAGGAAGACAGACTACCCAATGAGCAGGCTGAGGAGTACAGACTGGCAGAGCACAACACCCTGTGTGGGGAGTTGATGCAGATAATATTCTTCTTTATGGAAAAGCCTAGGTACTTTCAGTGATAATAAATAGGTAAGAAAATTCAGAATTTATGTCTCATGTAAAAGACATACGCCAACACTGGGCCCTGGTTTGTAATGATAGAGCTGGAAGATGCTTTGCTATAGGAACACCTTTTACTGCACCCCTTCCTATGCCAGTGTGCTTATTTTCCTCTGACATACTTGGCTGCTGTCAGTAGAACAGTCTAAGCAGAATTTTGCAATAAATAATAAGACTAACTGTGCAAATTAACCTTGCTAAAAAAAAAAAAAGATAAATCCTTATTGTTAATAGGCCTGCAAATTCTGCTTTTCAGATATGTCACAGAAGTTCTGGTTGAGCAGCAAGCCCTGCATCACATGAAGACTGCAAATGCTGGGCATCTCTTGGGGATCTTTATAAAGGTCATAGTCAGTGAGGATTCCATGTCTGAAGTACAGAAACCTCCTTGTGCAACAGATGCTTCTCCAGTATTGGAAATGGAATTCCCTAATTATGGGGCCTGATATTATACTGCTGCTGCTAGTTGTGCCTCTGTAAGTGGTATTTCAACAGACAAGTTGCCTATATAAAGATGCGTAGAGATTTTTTACAAGGTCAAGTGATGACAGGACAAGGGGAAATGGGTTTAAGTTGACATAGAGGTCAAGTAGATTAGATATTAGGAAAAACTCTTCACTGTGAGAGTGATGAGGCACAGCACAGGTTTCCCAGAGAAGGTGTGGTTGCCCCATTCCTGACAGTGTTCAAGGCCAGATGGCACAGGGTTTGGATCACACTGAGCTGTCCCTGCCCATGGCAGGAGGATTGGAGCTAGATGAACTTTAAAGCACCTTCCAATCCAAATAATTCTATGATTTTATTATATGGCACTTATTTTCAATCAATCACAGTTGCAGTTGTCATCATCCTTGGTCACGTAAAGTTGGCACCTCTGCCTTGTAGCAAGCTGGTTATTACAGTTACACAGTGTGGACCCCACTCTTCTGCAGCACCAAAGATGTCCAACTTTTGAGAATATATTTTGTCACTAACACTTTTTTTAGGTTTTGTATTTGTATTTCCAAGATAAGATTATCTTCTCGATGCTCACCACTCCTTCCCTGCTTAGTTCATCATACTCTGTGGGGCAGATTGAACAGCATAGTGCAATTTGCTTTCTCTTTTTTGTCTGTAAGTTGAAATCTATTGCATTTCTTCATTATTGAAGAGAAAAGTTGGTGAGCTGGAGCATAGCTTATAAGTGAAAAGTCTGAGAGACTGAAATAGTTCAGGCTGGAGAAGGGGAGGCAAAGGGGACTTTTACTGATCTTTGTACCTAGTGAAAGGAGGTTATTGAAAAGGTAGAGGCTGGCTCTTCTTAGGGATGCACAATTTTAGGACAGGAAGAAAAAGAACAGAGAAGCATTATTTGTCATATAGCAAAATAAAAAGGAAGATGGTGCAGCGCAAAAACAGGGTTCAGAGAGTATGTGAACTTACTGTGGTGGCACTGGAGAAATAAAAAATTCACATGGACAAAGCCCTAAGCATCCTGCTCTAGTTTTGAAGTTACCATGCTGAGAGAAGGATCCTGCAGTCCCTTGGTACCTGGCTTATCATGAGATTCTGTCTTCTGTCTTAAAGGAGAGTGCTGGCAAGAGGAGGGGAATGTCATCCAACTCTCCTTGTGATTACCACCTGTACAATATTTCTGGGAAAAGAGCTCTCTAGTATAGGGAAATATAATTCCCTCTCCTTATTAACATTACCTGACATGATTGCCTTTTTAATTTTGACAGAATTTTTTCTGTAATGAAAACAGAAATTGCACTGTGCCTTACACTTTCAGAAGTCTGTGCAAATGACCTGACAGGCTGTGCAATATCTGCTCTGAGCAAGTTGTGGGAAAAAAAGTAACAGGTCAATCTATCATGGTGTGAGGAAGTTCTCCAAGCTGTAAGTTCAAGGGTGAGTGGGTTTTATTTATTGGATGATCAATGCACAGCACCTGTTCTTATACATTCTCTATGTTTTTCTGTGGTTTTATCAAAAAAAATAGAGACTTTGGAGAAATAAAATGCTCCTCAGTCATTCAGGTTGAAAGCCTTTCTTATGTCCCAGCTACTTTTAAACACTAGAAACGATTTCCCATCTCTCCCAGACCTTTGCCTTCACAGCACATAAACGATAGCTTAGGATGACTGAGCCATGCCAACTTGAATCTCTGCTTTGTGACATATGATGCATTAGAATAAATGCAATAAATTGTAGTGTGCAAGTAAAGGGAAGAGCAATGAAGTAAAGACCAAAATAAGAGCAGACTCCTTTGCAAATAATTTCACAGTTGATAGTCATCTGTTATCAGAAAGCCATGGCAATGTGGTGGTGGTTGATCCATCCCATCATGTGAAACAGGCTGCAGCCTTTAGTCCATCCTCTGCATTTGATAGACAAGGGCTACAGACAGTGCACCTGGAGGAGGATTTGGTAGGCTCTCTTCCCTGCCTTTAGGTGCTTCACATGAATCTGGCTGAAAATACAGTGTCGGAAATGACCTGGAAGATCTTGACTCTGGTACGAGACCAGTGCAAGTGTAGTAAGTTAGCTTGTTCATTCTTTCCTACCATATTGCAAGCAGAGTTAGTGGGAGTATTTAAATCAGTGTGAAAGGAATTAACAATCATTCTATTCTCAGCCAAGGTCTGCATGATAATCTTTTTCCTTGGAAGACACTTTTCTGCTTCTCTAAATCTAACAGGACCTCAAGCGAGACTGGGAGTGAAGGATTATCCATTCATTCCTATGCAGTATATGTAAAATAAGATCATCCAAAAAGACAGGATAGCCTCAAAACCCCAAGTTGTTTTACGATGCTAACTAAAATAATTTTCAAAGAGATGGAGGTAACTCAGTTAAGACAAAAGAGAAAGAGCTTTAGGAAAAAGTGACTACTGTGTCTTAGTCTTACTCAAAGCCCAATTCTAAACCCGTCACTAGGTTCCATCACTTCCAGTATCTCCCTCTTCTTGCAGGTCAAATTTCTCATTTCCTTGTAGGCATGTGGCTAAATATCCTCCAGCCAGCCTCCACCCGAAGCAGCATCGCACATCTGCCAGCAAAGATATAAATGCATCAATCTAATGAAAAAGTCCAGCTCATTTCCTCAGGCAGCTTTTACTTGCTGCTTCACCTTTTGCAAATAAGCTGCTTTCTTTCAGTGTCAGTGCAGGAGTTCTTTAGTTTTCGCCTGGTCTCTGTGGTGCTCTAAGCTAGGCCTTGGGTGGCTGGCAATGTAGTGGTGGCTTTGTGGAGTGCTGCTAAAGCATGGGTGTTGTAATAAGGTGGATGTGTATGTTCTGTGATGAACTGTTTTACTACATACCAAGACCACACTACCTGGCACAGCTGGGAGCGATGCCCAGGCATATGGTGCTGTAGCTATCAGGTAAGCCGTGTCTTTTCAGGGCACCACAGGCAGGTGAGTAAGAAATTACTCAGTTTTCTGAGGGTGCTTCAGATGAGAAAGGAGGTTTGCACTGGAGTGAGGTGTGTGAAACAGTGATCTGTAATGACAGAGCATTTTTCTGCTCCTGTCACCTAAACTGACCAAAATCTTTGCAGATAAGTGGCATATTTCAACATCAGAAATTTAAAAGTTCAGGGAGAGAAAGCTTTAACTTTGTTTCTTCCCCACCTTTCCTACAGCTCACATCAACAATTCATATCTCGGTGTTCTAAATTACACAAGACAGGCAAATAGCCCAGTTTTCAGTCAGAATTTCTTCCACACCTCAGCCAAAGCCCCTGACTCTGACCTATTAAGTTCCTTGTACTGGCAAACTCTTGCAGGGCTCCCCAGCACCATTAAAGAAATATGATCTGACCATGGTTATTCATTAGGAACTATATAGGATTTATTTTTTCTTTTCCCTGCCCTGACACCATGTTGAAATACACATGCATGTGGTTGACAAGCTGAAAAATGATCAGGCTACACTGAGCATTTTTGTAATATCTTTACAGAATTAAATATTTAAGCAGTTCCATTAATTTTGCATTTAGGTGCAAGGACCTGCATTACTTACAAGCGACAGCTGGAAGAATAAGTTACCAAACACATTGCTAATGTCTTTAAATTCCTTCTCAGTTTGAAGACACTGGAAATCTAATCTGAGTAATGCTTGGGAGAGAGAAGATTCCCCACTGGATAATGCTCTGTGCTCAGAACCTTTTGCAAATTGCTCACTGAAAGATATCCCCTCTGATTACATCCCTTCCTTTGCCTTCCAGGGGGCAAGCAAGCAAGCAGCAAGAAGGCTGCAATTTGGTTAGCAAACTATGCAGAGCAGGAAAGCAGGAGAGAGGAAACATGAGCAAATGGCTCAGGCAGGTCGGAAGCCAGCTCCCCACCTACCCTCTTTTCCATATATATGCTTTCAAATGGAATGGAAATAAGAGCCCTCTTGGATAACATTTGAGATGTCAATCACAGGCCCTGTTTCCCAACCTATTCCTTATGCCACACTGCTTCTGCCCAGCTTCATCACCAGCTGGGTTGTGGTTGCACAGGTTCAGTGGAGACATATGCAATGCTGTACGGATTTTCATGGCTTGGGGCTGTGGCTCACATCCATTCAGTACACCTTATCTTTGCCTGGATCCTCTGCAGTCCCTATCATGCAGGAGAGACCACTGGATGTGAGAGTCAGTTCCAGTTCCCCAGACATGCTCTCTCCTATTGGAGGATAAGAACAGGGAATCTCTACTGAAATTAATGATGTGTGAGCAGTATAAAATTGACACTAGAGAAAGAGCAGAATTAAGCTTCAAGTTTGTGTCCAAAGTGTAATGACCTGGCAGTTTCTGCAGGTTGCATAATGAACCTTCTCAATATAAAAATAATGCAGATTTTTGTGAGTCTGGTACGCTTCCTCTTTGAAAATTTGCATTCACATTTCTTTAAAATATGACATACTAGAATGTGCATCTAGCTTCATATTAAAAAGAAGAGCAGAATTGAAAGCACCACCTCACATTGGTAAGTAAAACAAACAGTGCTGGTATCTTTAATATGAAAGTCTTTAATAGTTTATGTAACATTAGCATCGCTCGTCTATTAAACTTGAAGTGCATAAATGTAGCACAGCATACAGTGCTTTGCATTTGCGAAGACAATACTGTGAGGTGAAAAAATTTTCTGAGGCTCTAAAGAGACATTTTCAACATAATCTTGAATTTGCAAAAATAAAAAGACTGGAAGTGACTAGGATATACTGATATTACATGAAACACATTATAGAGTTGCATTTCACAGACTCTAGACATCCGTCTGTTTGCATATTGACCAAAAGAGGGGGTTACGTAATGATTCGTCTAGTCTGCTGTTACACTGCTCTCAAAGGTATCTCTGGCACTTGTTTGAGACAAGGCGGAAAATAGTGTTCACAAACACATTTTCCTATTTCCTGATGTTTCAGGCTGTGATCAACACACGATCAAAACTTTGGGTCCAATGTTTGGACAAATTAACATTTGCAAATGCTTAAAAGCCTCTACAGAGCAGGGGTATAAAATCAGTAACCCATAAAAGAGAATGGCACCTCTCCTTGTTAGCTCTTCTATTACTTGCAGAAGGAAGTTGTCTTCCACACAATCAAGGAACATCCTAGGCCATACAGTCCCTTAAACAGATATAAGGGTGGTTGAAATCCCCTATGAGAACCAGGGCTTGCGAGGGTGAAACTGCTCCTATCTGCCTACAGAGTGCTTCATCCACAGGGTCCTCTTGATCGAGCTGTCTATATCAGATCCCCACAGCAGTGTGTCTCATCTCTCATCCTTTCATACTGACCCACAAGCTTTATTAACTTCTCATCTATCCCCAGGTGGACTTCCATAGGCTCCTGTTTATACCTACCATAAGTAGTAACTCCCCTTCCCACCTGCCAGGCCTGCCTTTTCTAAATAAGCTGTAACCTTCCATACCAAAAATCCAGTCATCAGAGCCATCCCAGCTTGTTTTTTGGTGCCTAATGTATCGTACCCGCTTAGACGTGCACACTTCTCTAATTCTTTTTTGTTCCCCATGCTATAGCCATTTGCATAGAGGCATCTGAGCAGAGGTCCAAATGAAGCCAGCTCATTGGTTGCAGTGGCTGGAATATCTCTACATTGCTCCAAGCATTTATTGTAAGAGCTGCTAACTGACTGGGTATGTTGTGATGGAATGATACCCCATTCCCCCAACACATCTAGTTTACAGCATCCTTGACCAGTCTGCCAAGCCTTGTACCAAAACCGCTCTTCCCTTTCTTTGTCAGACCAGCTCCTCCACCCCTCAGATGTGGCCTACTAAATTGAGTCCCATGTTCAAGGTAACCAAACCTCTTACTCTATCACCACCCTTCCTACTATTTATCAACCGCACTAATCTTCCTAGCCTTTTTAAGGCCCTCTCCTGTATCCTGGAGAATTGTTGGAAAGAGTATCTGAGATCTAGAGCCCATAACCACCTCTCTGAGGGCACTGTGGTCCTTCTTTATGTTTTCCATTTTAAAATGGCACCCCGTGGATCACTTGAAAAGGGTAATAGTGGGACTATTGTTTATTTGTTATTTCTTTTCTGGGCCCTAACACTTTCTTAATACTTTTCAGACATTTTAATACATCTACAGCGTTTTTACAAGCTTTATAAGATACTGATCAGTTAATTACAATTTAAGCTGTTTAGCAAAAAAATAACAGTAGCATTAAGGTAAAACAAATATTAGGTAGTGTGCTCTTACTATGAAAGCTATAACTCAGTGCTGAGTAATACATTTGTTTTTATCCTGGTCTTTAAATGAACCATTTTGAAAACTGAATGTTAAATAGTACTCAGTGACATTTAACTTCCATAGGCCATTTCAGAGAGGATATCTGATCTAGAATGATCTTTGAACTTCAAGATTTTGAATGAGATGATTGATCTTTGTTCATATAAAACATAACCTTTGTGTACAATTAATAGAAAATTCGTTACACAGCAGGAACTAGTTCTGATTTATAGTTCCTTTGCTCCTTCCACTACAAAGTACAAAACATAGTTGTCCATTTTTTTTTCTTTTTCTGGTGTAAACACACAGAATCCCAACAGTGTTAATCCCACAATGTTGGGCAAACTCCCTTACTCTC
The DNA here is from genome assembly GCA_032466535.1 of Forpus xanthops. NCBI lineage: Eukaryota > Metazoa > Chordata > Aves > Psittaciformes > Psittacidae > Forpus > Forpus xanthops. Next base: position 1,755 of record JASSUY010039439.1, on the reverse strand, counting down.
AGTCATATGATCATTGAAATCAAAAGATAAGAGGATGTGGACAATATGTCCTTCACAAGGCAAAAAGTGCTGACATAGTCCTTATGCTTTCTACCTGGAACAGGCTTCTGTTCTTCTACACCTGCTAAATAAATCTTTGCTTTACACTCATATAACTGTATAATATGAAGACAAGTTGGATTGCTAGTCTAGATTTATACATGCAGTGAGGTGTAATACGGTGAAGGGAGTTGTAGCTTATTTGACTGAGGAAGGAGCTATGTAAATTGTCAGTCATTTTCAATAATTTATTCTGATATGACATTATGATGAAAGCTGAAGAAACTGCCAGCAGCTGTTACATTACCTTCTGCACTTATGTTGTATAATTAAGACACTGCTAGAAGTTGTTTGGTAGACTATACAGTGTGATGGAAGAAGCTTATCATATGATTATTTTTAATAAGTATTTGTTGTCATCTGAAAAGAAAATTACTTCCCTGAAACAAAGAAAACAAGTTTAAAAGCATCTGCTCCCTCTGCAGTGGAATGCATTTGACAAGCTTGTTATGAACACGAAAGACTGGGATATTAGCAAGACATAAAGATATAAATAGTCCTCTATTTTCTTGGCTAGGGTTTTACGCAACACAATACAATTCGTTACATCAGTCCTGATACGTCTCAAGCTGTATCTTGAAATGCTTTTCGAAGTTAAATAATACAACGTAGCAGAGACTATAAATTACAGGAAATAGTGGTGTGATGGATTTTGGATGGTGAATAATTTACAAAGTCTTAGAACACAGTAAGGGGGGACCACCTCCAGATCATAAAACAAATTAGAAAAGAGTTTCACAGGTGATTTGAAGAGTTAATTACAGTATTGTAACAAACAAAATCACACCTTTAAGATTCAAGTTTACAAATGAAATATATTTCTTACACTTTATGGAAAAATGCAATATTATTTGCTGCTTAAGTGAACTCCACTGCAGTCTGTGGCACAAGTGGATTTGAGAAACCTTAGAGAAGACAACTCAACTTCTTTTCCTACATATGTTTGTGCATACCAGGGGTATCCCACAGCCCATCTCCTGTGCCTCTACACCTTCCAGATGCTTTCAGAAACAGAAATCAATTATTTAAACTCAGTGCCCCTTAACCTGGCAGGTAATGCACTGGTGGATCTTTCTCCTTGCTGGAGTGCAGAAACAGATGTAAACTGTTGCTTATGTGCTGGAAGCTCAGACGTGCTGTATACAGTTTCATACTGGATGGCTTTTTAATGTCTTGTAAAGAGAAAATAAAAGAAGGTGTAGAAAAGAAGACTAATAGTAACTTCATTCTAAACTGCCATACCTGAGACACCTTAAAATAGTCAGAACAGTATTACAAACAACTCATTTGCCATTTATGTGATGGCAACAATGAGGCTGCACTGGGCTGCTCCCTTCAGCTGCAGCTGTGGTGGGTCTCCATCCCCACTCTCTACATGCAAAGAGCCAAACAGAGTGTGGGTTGGATACAGGACTACCTTGATTAGGCTTTCAGAGACATATGAAGTGAAAAAAAGAGGAGATATGTCATCTTTAGGTGGCTAACAAAACATGAAGGGTCTTTGAGGAGGAAACAGTGAATTTTTGGACAGTTTGTTTTGATGTGAACATTTACAATCTAGAAAATTGTCTTGAAACAATGTCGTAGTTTGAGGCCCCCCTCAAACAGTTCTGTGCACCCCCCCCTCTTTCTTCCCCAGTCCCGGGGAAATGGGAA
>JASSUY010039436.1:16900-30806 GCA_032466535.1 Forpus xanthops | reverse complement strand
AAGGCTATGTCCAACCTGGCCTTGAACACCACCAGCGATGGAGCATTCACAACTTCCCTGGACAACCCATTCCAGTGGGAATCTATGTCCTTTTTATGTTGAGGACACCAGAACTGCACACAGTACTCCAAGTGAGGTCTCACAGGAGCAGAGTAGAGGGACAGGATCACCAACTTTGACCTGCATTTTTATGCCATACAGTGCGTCAACAGCATCATGTTGTATTCCACAAGTTTCTGTTATTGAAATAATGGTAAGCCCTAATGATGGTATTCTGCAAATTGTTCTAAGCTGATGATTTACCTAATTTTCTTAGCTCTAATGAACCTGTTGAGCTATGGTGTTTTCTATAATTGGAACCAAAAATTTGAATGTATGATAAAATGTGCTGTTTTCATACTACTTGGCATGCTGTTTGCTTTCTTACTTTATAATGTATGTCTCAAGCAGGGGGAATCTTCAGGTATGTTTATGGTCAAGAGCTGTTCTTGTGGGGTAACCTGCAATGGTGATGATGATATTTTCCCATCGTCAGAAGAGGATGAGCCACAGGAAAACATTCCAGTCATCTGGAAGTCTTTTAATCATAATTCTTTGGATTTCAGTGAGTTTTTATAGCTTTCATTAATAGTCATATAATATTGAATATTTCATGCTGTGGTGGGTACACTTTAAGAGCAGTCCTGAAAAGAGTGTTCACGACCTTTAATAGCCAGTCTGAAAAAAAGAGATCCTACTACAGTTTGGTTTTCTTATAGGAATCAATAGATCTGTAGTAGTGTTGCATTTTGAGTTATGTTACAGAAGGAAGATATCCCAATTTTTTATTTCTCTCTTTCAGAAAACACACACTGATGTGTTCTGTTTGTTTGACTGAAATTTATAATTATTATGTAATCATTCATTTGAATGGAGGGATTAAATTTTATTTAAAAAGTCTAACTACACCTGTACCCATACTCTACTGTTTTAAAATTGAAGATAGGAAAGCAAACTATAATATTAAGTACAAAACACAACTGTTCAACTTGATTGTAGTGTATATAGTCTGTCCCCACCCAAGCAACCTCAGGTGACATGCATGATTGAGTTTAGTGCCCTAGCAAATTACTGTCTGTTAGGTGAGCTGCAGTAACTAATTGTATGCCTTATATTACCACTTGTCCTGGGTGCCTCAAACATGAGGTGATTAATGCAAGATAAACCCAAGTTCACAGACTGATACCTCGTTGAGGTACTGTAGCATCACTCTTAACTTACACCCAAAGATTAATAAACTTTTCCTCAGAAAAGGTTTCACAATAAAAGCACTTGATATTGAGTGGCATTTAGGCTGTTGAATATGGATAAGTGACTGGTGGAATGTTAAAAACACGTCTAAACATGTTACGCATTTGCTAAAATGATCAGAACCAGGTTAAACACCTAAACTCCATTTAAATTTGGCATTTAAGTTTGAAAATCTGTTCCTGTGTCATTTAGATTCTTCCAAAAATTGTAGCTTTTCAGTGTCATGCCTTCTGCCAAATCTGTATCAAAACAGGCAGGTCGGCAAAAATTGTAAGGGAGAAGGTACTGAAATTCTCAACTAAATATTACATGCAGGCATATTCTGAAGGCAGTGTTGTAGGCAGATTTGTCAAGTAGCATTTTGAAGCTTTGTTACCAGTACACTTGCTTTTAGGTTTTTGGTTTATATCTGTTGTTCTGTAATTATTATATTTTTCAAGATATTTTTACAGTTTTTGATTGGTTTTGTGGTTTGTTTGAGTTTTTCTTGTTTTGTTTTTTTTTGTTTTGTTTTGTTTTTTTCCTGTAAAAGTTCTTGTTACTTAAACAAGTTAAAATGTACTTTAGGCTGATCTGAAATTTTTCATTATTATAATCAGTATTCTTCATTTTCCATAGCTAAGACTTTTGGAAGTTCAGGAAAATCCCTACGTGGTTACCAGTGGTTTTCAGGTATCGCTGCTCGCTGCCTTCCATCAGAAGAAAGAAATGCTCAAGAGGCAGCAAGGGAAGCATTTTCTTCTCTTCGAGGTGCTTTATTCAGCTAATGTGTTATCTGCAGTTAACTGTACTGTTTTTAATATGGGATTAAGTAAGAATCTGTGTTGTTATATAGTTTTATAACTTTGAGTGTTGTGGTTGTCAGTTTACTATCTCATTTTGCATTTAATTGGAGTCATTGATATCAGGACAGCCAGCTTTAATATTGAACACATCATAATTAGAATGGCTTTTGAAGATCCTGGAATGACAGAATAGTGTTCATATTGCTGTAGCAACTCTGTTTCCGCAGTACTTACTCTATAACTTGCTTTATAGCTTTCTTGCTATATACTCTCTGTGTGAGGTTATGCGCATGCTATGGATGCTGTCTACTTGCTGAAGCGCTTTTGTAGCTACCATAATTTTAAATTAAGTTTTCTCGGAAGCTGATGTATGTTTTGGCATCTAGGATCAGGTCAGTAGCAGTAAATCTCCTTTACATTCTTAATGTAAATGAGAAAGTGCTATCTTGGGAATAATGAAATCCAGGTTCCTTAATATCTTCCTCTTACAAGATACTGACATATAAAATAAAATGGTCACATTTTTTGTTTTGTGGGGGATTTCGATTCTAAGCTTTAACTAAAACATATTTATACAGGCTTCTTTTTCTAAAAATAGAAATAATTTTTAGTATATAAATGTATAGGCTCATATTCTTGTTCATGAATTTTGTGAGGTATTCTATAAAATCTTAATTTTTGCACGTGCAACTGAATATTCGTGGTTGAATATAGGATAATAAATGCTAGTATTTTTATCAGAAGCAAATAAGTTATACTTTGTAGAATGTCATTAAGCTAGTTTTTGATTGATTGGAAATGAGTAAGGTGAATGTGATCAAACTTTTAGTAAGAGACAATAGTGTTTAGTGCAAATTTTCTGGGCATAACCTGTAAATTGAAGCAAAAGGGTTGTGTAATGTTTTATTTTGTTCTCATATTTGAATGGAAGCCTGCCAGTACAAGTATTATATATTTTTACCTTAGCATCTGTTAAAAAAAATTGTCTCTCTGGCAATTACAGTAGCCTATTGCTTTCAGCAAATTACTTGCATTAGCTGTATTATAGTAAAAAAAAAAAGTGATAATTTTCTGAACCTTGGTAGAAAATGTCAGTTCTCACATTTCCTGTCATTTTTCTCTTTTTGGAAGTGGGTATGAAGACTGAATGAATTATGATTGTGTCGTGGCAAAAGAATCAATTTTTTTCTAGGAACTTAACTGATCTGCAAATATGCACATGGCTTTTTTCTGAACTCATGAAATATGTACAGCAGTTCAATCTTCAGTGCTGTGAAAATGGAATAAGCATGGTCCTTTTAAACTCTTTGATGGGTTAACTGATTTAATCATGTCTAAAGAGGATAATTGCTGCCAAAAGGATTCAGAAATGGAAAGTTATTGCTAGAAGTTATGAAACATGGTCGTTCTGTTAAAGTAGATGCAATTCTTCCATGAAACAGGAGAACAGAAGGGAACACAGTACATGGCTGTTTACATTTATTTTCTTAAACTCTTTTGTTAAATTTTTCTTTAGTTATGATTGGAAGGTGACAAAGATTGCATTGCTTTATATATGAAGCAGCTCTGGTGCAGCTGTAACATGACAAAAGTTCCATAGTCTTGAAGAGAATTACATACAATTTTATTATATTACAATTTAGTCCAAAATGCTACTTCTGAAGATAGTTTGAATACTGTATTTTGTGGCTCTCAGCCTAAGAATCCTGGATAGCCATTTTAGAAAGATGAATCTGTACTGAATCTGTGAGTTCCGAATAAGTAAGGACGAGTCTTGCCTTATGTTTTATAAATTATTAGAAAGAGAGAATGGCTCGAAATACAGAAGAAAGGGTATATAATTTTTGTGTACAGCTTGGAGACATGCTGTGTCGAAGTCCTCTCATTGGGAAGCAGAGCTTGCTGTCAAGAACCCAAATGGTGGGTTAGTAACTGGATCATCATTTATGCCTTTCTGCTAGATAGAGTGCTTTTGAGGATCAGTTTTATTCAGCTTCCTAGCTAGGAAAAAAATATTCCCATCATTCCTCTAATTAATATATAGCAAAAGGGGATTGTACTTTTACTTACTTCAAGAAAATCTTCAAAAATGAAGCTAGAAATTGTGAATTTATCCAAATCTCTTTGCTTTCAACTTGCTCTAATACTGTTAAGTGTCCACAAGATAGATAGTTTGTTGGCTTGTGCATTTTAAATTTAGAGCTGGGGGCAAATGGGTCAGTTTGTGTTTGTTTGTTTTGGTTTTTTTTTCCCCTCCAGTATTTCATATAATGCTTCAAAATTTTAACTGCAGGTTGAAACCCTTCTCATGACATAGCGAATGTTGACCTAGTGATTGTTATCAAGCAGCATTGAAATACATTTATATTTCTGAACAGAATTATTATTGTGTGCTAATTTATCAGTTGACAATTCCAGAGTTGTATCTTGATTTCATAGGAGTAATGTGACAATTTCTGTATAATCTCTTATATCGCTTGGCATACACTTCCTTTTCTGTCAGTGAGAGCCCCCCCTCTTCAGATTGCCAACACTAATGGAAGTATGATGAAATAAAGCTGAGACATTTAGAGCAAAGTTCAGTATTGGTGTGACTAAATTAACCTTTTTTAGAAGTGTGCCAACTCCTGAACTGTTTTTAAAACCACAGAAAAGTTTTATACAAAAAGTATTTGTTTATCAGTAAGGCAATAGCCAAAAGAGATTGTCTTTATACTCTTACACTTCTCCATTGGAAAGCTAATGTATAGATAACATTAAAGGACAAGATCCCCAAAGTTACACTGAGAAGAGCTTTACTTTGCTCTTTTAAATTAGGTCACATGAAACTGTTGTTAATGTGTTCTATATTCAGAGAATATTTTGTCTTCATTTAATTTGTATTGCTCATCAGTTACAAAAGATCTGCACTGCAGATTTGATCACGTATCTTGTTATGGTATTTGCTATGTAAGAGTAATACATTCTCCTATGCATTTTCTGTGCATACACTTGATCTTGACTTCCCCAGATCTTTTCTTCAACTGTGACTGAACTTTGCTCTGCTCTTATCTTTCCTTAATTTCTCCTGTGGCCACCTCTGCTTCCTATTTTCTGCCTTGCTGTTTGTAACTCTTTGTTTATGCAGAGATTATTATTGCAGTGAGGGGTTTTAAAAACATCTTAGACAAGCATCCCTCTGGAATAGCATATAAATATTTGATCTTGTCTTTGAAGAGGGTGATGCTCTAAAAGACCTCTTATTGTCCCTTCCAGTTCTGTACTTTTTGTGATTCAAAATCCTTTATAGATTACTAGCTGTCATAAACTGAAAATAAAAATACAAAGTAGTGGAAGTTATGGATAAAAGGAGTTTGGACTGTAGCATATCTACATGCCTTAATGCATGATATTTTTTCTTGGGGCAAGAAGTCACCACTCTGCAGGGTAGACAAAATTTATTTGTATTCTGTTTCTCTATATTTGGAAAATGAACATGACAGAGAATGTAATGGAAAAAAAATAGGTATTATGTGGGGAAAGGTAGTATTTTGTAAAGCTTTCAGTGAGGTTTAAACAGCTGATAGGTTATTACCAGTTGGTTTTGCTGTACAAAACCAGAATGCCTATGCTGTATTTCTACATGCATTTAAAATTTTCTGTCTTTAACAGCTGTATTATTTTTATCCTGCAGCTAATATGACTTCAGAGGGATTGAAACCAAAGGATATTATTTTGGTTCATCTGTATATGAAGAGCATGAAAGATTTAAATGTTATAAATTCAGTTTATGTGACAGAATTTGATTTGTATCCACCAGCAAGGTAGGATTAGACTACTGCTATAGTATATTTATGATACACTGTAATATATTGAATTCTTGTTACCATATTTATGAAGCTTTTGTCCAAATGTTTGTGCCTCACAGACTTAGAAGTAGGCTTTTGCTACCTTTTTGGAGTAATAACATCGGGGCTGCTCAACTCAAAAACACTAGGGATGGAAATTCTTGCTTTAATATATACCATAAGATTTATAAATGCATCCCATATATGGACTTACAGAAAAATAATACATCTTCTGCAAGGTTTGATTCTTCTGGTTTGATTGAACTGAAAAATCTTTTCTATTGGTGGGATTTTATTTGCTGCTGTTAGTTTGCCTCCCTTTGCTTTCTGGCAACACTGCTGTGAATGCAGCCGAAGGTATCATCATCCCTCTTTGCTACAAAAGCACTTTGCTGCATGTTCAGCTTGTTTCCATCAGGAACCTCCAGATCCTTCTCTGCAAAGCTGCTTTCAAGACAATTTGCCCTGATAATATACTGGGCTATGGGTTTGTGCCTTTCAAGGAGAGGCAGTTGAACTTCATGGGTTCCTTGTTGAACTTGTGTGCTGCTTTCTCCAGCCTGTCAAGATCCATGGGGATAACAACAGAAACTTCTGCCATTCCTTCCAGTTTTATATCATCTGCAAACTTGACAAGGGTATACTCTGCCTCATCATCAGGATTATTAATGGTGATGTTGAACAGAATTGGGCCCAGGCCCACTATAGACTCTTGTGGTATGCCCCTAGTTACCTGTAAGACTTTTGTGGCTAATCTGCACCTTTGGGCCTGGCCAATTTTCAGTCCACCTCACTGTCTGCTCATCCGGCCCGTACATCAGCAGCTTCTGTATGAGGCTGTTATGGGAGACAATGTCAAAAGCATTACTGAAACCTCGCTATCAATGATTATTAAGTCTTCTTGAAAGTGTTGAGGTCCTTCCTTGAGGTCCTTCTAGGTCCTTCTGACAAACCTTATTCACCTTGTTCTGTTAATTTTGTTAAATACAAAAGATTAATTAGCTGAGTTGCCTGAGATTTGCATAATGAGACACTGGGAGTTATTTCAAGACTACCAGTATATGCTTACTGTGCTCCTTTTCTTACCCTGCTTATCTGCACTTAGATGTGGTTGAAGAATACTGGACTAGATGGATCTTTGGCTTGATCCATTGTGGCTGTTCTTAATGTCTTGTGTTTCCATTAGATCGTGATTGTTAGTGGGTAGCTTAGCTATGCTTACATGTTCTGTAAGAATGCAAGTATGAAAAGGAATTATTTTGGAATTCTGAATACACTGTTGCTAACACTTTTATTCTGTCGTGGTTTAGACCCAGATGATAAGTAGGAACCACACAGCTGCTCACTCAGCCCTCTCCTTTCCCCCTCCCTATGCAGGATAGTGAGGAGAATCAAGATTATAAAACTGGCAGGTTGAGATAAGAACAGTTTAATAACTTAAGTACAATATAATACCAGTACTACTACTGCTAATAATAAGGGAAATAGTGAATAGAAAGATATAAAACAAAAATGGGAAACACTGATGCACAACTGCTCACTGATACCCAGCCTGACCCAAGCAGTGATCAGTCCCTTCTGGGTAACTCCCTCCAGTTTATATAATGAGGATGACATCCTGTGGTGTGGAATAGCCTTTTGACTAGTTTTTGATCAGCTGTCCTGTCTCTGCTGCCTCTCAGCTTCTTGTGCCCCACTGCACTGACAGAGCATCAAAGACACAAAAGGGTAAGTGCTACTTAGCAACAATTGAAACATTGGTGTGTTACCAGCATTGTTCTCAGACTGAAGCCAAAACACAGCACTGCACCAGCTACTAGGAAGAAAATGATCTCAGCTGAAACCAGTACACTTTCATATATCCCCAAATCATAGATTTTTAAGATCTGCTGTACAGAATCTTCAGTGTTGGATCCAAGTTAACCTCTCACGTAACAAAACAGCTAGATAGTCTACCTATACAGTGTGTGATTCCTGTGTTGTTTGGGTGTGTTGTTGTTTGTTTTATTTTCCACTGGAAATTGGGTAACAAAAACCTAGCCTGTGAATTTTTTTTTCTTTAAAAAAAAAGTTGTAAGATAAAACTAATTTCTGTTTGTAATTTCTTTATTGCCTTTGACAAAAGGGCTTATTTCTTATTATAGGAATATATATGCTTAAGCATCTGAAATAATATGCTCAGTTTGCAGAACTGCTATAGTTTGAAAAATCCAACTTGGACCATAGGTTAATACAGGTTGAAAGAGACCTCTGGAGATTATCTAGTCCAGTCGTCTGCTTAAAGCAGGGTCAGTTGTGAGGTCAGACCTCATGTCTTGTTCACATTTTTTAAAATCAACTGTTTAGCAGTTTTCTAATATAGAATATGATATTTTGTATTCCTATTACAGAATATGAAGTGTAGTGTAGGTATATGAATTTTAAGTACAGCATGGCAAATACTTAAAAGGTATTGTAGAGATAAGCGTTGTCATAGAATCGCATTCTACTACAAAGTCTGGGTGTCAGAAGAACCTAAAAGAACAGGAAAAGACTTCTTCAAGATGCTGACATAGTCCAGGATTATGAAATCACAGAGGGATGAAGTGTGAATTGTGTATTCCTTCAGAGGAGGGATCTAGTCCCAGCTGTAAACTACACAAAATTAATTTCCACTCCTGTGTATCGTAAGTTCTCCATATGACTCCTCCCAATTTAGCTTTCTTCATTTCTCATGGTGCTGCATGTTTTAAGCCTCCACATTTACCTAGCCAGCCACATAGTCTTCCGTCTCTAAAATAGTAGGTAGAAAGATTAGGAAGTTGCAGGAAAATGGCTTTTTATTATTATTTTTATGGAACAAACAGATTTATATTGCATTTTGTCCAGAAGAAAACATATACAGCAGTTTGCATTATGCAGAGACCTAACTGTGGGAGTTCTCACATGCAATGTGCTGGAAGCACTGACTCAAAGGATGTGGATCTGCACTAAATTTGCAAAATTGTCTTGAAAATTTACCAATCCAAGCAGAAAATCCATTCATCCATGCTTATGATGATGGTAATGAAGAAAAAATGCTGTATTTGCATATGGGAGGAGGGGAGAAAAATAGTTTTCTTGGAAGAAGATGAGAAGAATTTTTGAAGGTTATGTTATATGATATGTAAAGAAAACAAGTAAATTTTTTGTTGAATTCCTGCTGGGACCTAATAGCTTTTTTATGCATGAACTGGAAATATAATTACTTTTCAGCTTTTGAAATGTCGATTCCCCTCACCCCACCCCCTTCTTTTTCACTGGCCACATGCAACAGACTGTCTCTCTGTCCATCCAGGCACTCAGTCTACTTTGAAGCAAAGAAAAATTAACATTTAAAATGAATGCTCAAGTAGGTTTCCAGTCCTGTCATCAAGTATATGTCTGTCATGTAACGTGAAGTATAGCAGAAAAATATTCTCAATATTGCATGATAAGGTGTGAGAGGTGTGTAAAGGAACAATAAGCTGCTGCTTTTGAGAGGCCTGAACCTATAATCCAGTTACTGGAAGGCTATTCAGTGAAAAATGTGTGGAGATAAGAATTTGACAATGATCTGCTCTATCTAAAGGCTGCTTAGCGTAATCTATCTGTCATTTCCAGAGCTGCGTGGTCAAGAGTTATTGGTTTTTGTTTGTTTTTTTGTTTTGTTTTGGTTTTTAATAAAAGGAATAATATATTTTTAATAAAGTAATACACATCCTAAAAATAATCAAATAGAAATGATCTATTGACTGTGGTGCTAACTTCTCATTGGTAATGGAAATTATCTTGCTGAAAGTCTGAAAGTGGTCATTATTTGGGAAGAAGATAGCAGTATTAATGCTAGCAGGTTATTGCAGTACCACAGCTTTTGCTTTATGTTCCTGACAAAATTTCATTACATAGTATCCAAACAAAAAAACACATGGAAAATAAATGCTGAAAGTATAAGCCAACTCTGTTTGAAATAAGAAATTGTTTTGTGTTTTCAGAGTATGTGTGGAAACCCTGTTACCTGATGGAGTGCTGTTTTGCATTGACTGCCTTGCACATAAATATGACATTGCAGCAGATGATGTGTTATGTGATGAAAAACTGATCATGCATGTAGAGAGCATTTCCCACTGGGCACCTGCTAACATTGGACCTTACAGTCAGTCCATCAAGGTAGGGTATCTTTGTTACTTTGTGAGAACTCTTATGTCATTTACTGAAATGAGTACAGTTACAAAGTCTCCTTCTCTTCCATCTGAATGTGCAAAAGACAATGTGTAAAGAAAACAGGTTAAATTACTTTTTGAGGTTCCTGGTACTGCTTAACCATTTAAAAGTACAGCAAGGTTGGAGAACTGTATTTTTCAAATTAATAACAATCTGAACAGCATATTGCATGCTATTTAAAAGTATGAAAAGGAGGCAGTAAAGTATCATGGAAGCATGGACCAAAAATTGCTTGAACTTATAATAATTTTACGATGATGAAGTGTTAATCAGTTTTGAGTTTGAGAAACAGAAGCTTAATGATCTTAAAACAGTAATTAGTTATTACCCTTATTTTCTGCATCTGTAAATTTTGTTTGTCATTTGCCTGCCAAGAATTGAACAATTAAACTGTTGCCTTTTCAGTCCAGTATGAAGTTTTGTGGACAGTGGGGAATCATCATGTGATTTCCTCAGTTCAGAACGGGCCACAGACTGTAATTTTCAGGGTATTGCAAGTTGGGATTGATTTGCACCTGCCTGTGGAAGTGGAGCTGGCAGCAGAAAGGTGTAGATAGTTCATGCAAACTATGGAATTCGTACTTCCCGCTCAACAAACATCACTTTAATTCTGTATGGACCTTTTAGGATCCTGGCAACAGTGCTAGGAAGAGAAAAAATAGAAATTTGAAATATACCATGATCTCAGTCTGAAAGACATCAAACAACAGTGGCACAGTAAATTAAGACTTTCAGTGTATTTGTGGAAAAATCAAACATTCTTTCTCTTTTGGGATTAACATTCTTTAAAATAACTTCAGTGTTTCTACTTGCAAGAAATAGAGAGTAACTGTTGTTAAGATGCAATATGACTTCTTATAATTAAAAAATTCCTGAGATAATTTAGTGGTTTTTTATTGGTCCACCTCTGCCAATCTTAATGTCTGCATCAGTAACTGCAATGTAAGGTATGTCAAAATTATTGGTAAGTCTTATCTCAGCAAAGTATAACAAATACTCTGATCATGTCTTCCTAGCAGTAGTACTATAGACTGCCTCAGCCAGTCAGTCTGGGAGTATGTGATGATACGGGGTTTGGCTTTCACCATCCAGATCTTTGTTCCTCAGTGGGCACCAGCCCAATTTGTGCTGGTCATTCATAGTTGTAGCTTTGTATTTTTACTGAAGATGCTTCATGGTTTTACTTCTCACTGTTGTTTATCAGATTACTATTTTATATTTATGTTTTAATTCTGTTTTACCAGTGCATTAGAGGCCTTGTCAAGGCTAAGCAGTAATTGGTAGTTTGCCTACCATCATCACAAAAGCTAACAGCACAGTCATACATCAGAGAATTGAACCTGAAGATGCACTGCAGAGCAGTGTTTGGGGTGAGAAATTTCTCTTGAGAGCTTATTCAGTGTTATTTATTTTGTGAGAACTTTCTCTGATCATTTATGAACTATGAGCATAGTCCATTAAAAGTTTTGGGTTTTTGGTTTTTCTATCTGGAAATGAGCAGATAAACTGCCACCATAGAATTGTCATGCTCTCACATTCTACAATAATTTTTTGATGGTGAAATACCAACACAGATGCACCTATGACTTGATTAAGTCTGCTGAACCTTTTAGCATTTCCTTGTAACCTCAGGTCTTTCCCTCAGACAGCTTCTGCATCCCAGTATCAGCCATCCTTGATGCACCTTTCTCAGTTTCCTCCTTCACAGTGTCAGAACCCAGTAGCAGAAACATAAAAGCCAAAGGAGTGTTCTTGCTCTCTCATTCTAATATCCAGATGCCTGTAACTTGATCAAAGTTTGGGGTTTTTATTTCTTTGTTGTTTTTTTTTTTTTTTCTGTTTACTCACATTAAAATAAAAAATTGTTTCCTTTTATTTTTCTGATCCTGAAGGTGTGATAAATTAGCAAGTACTGTGGGAACAATAGTGCAAATAAAGAATCTTGCATCTGGTTTAAGGTAGTGATACTTGAAGTGGTTCTAATGTTTCCTTGCTAAGAAGATTTGGTTCCTTCTCTTGCAGTGGAACCAGAAATGGTCTGATAGAGCTTAGTGTGAAATTTGTAGCAGATAGCTTTAAAAGGAGAAGGTGGTGTTTAGAACTATGTTTGTTATGTACACTCGGAAGGATTACCTGGCTACTTAAACTGTTTGACCTGTTGCAGATTCCAAAAGCATGCTTAGCTGTTGTTAAAAAAAAATGCATATTTTTAAAAATCCATGCATTTAGGGGTGCATGGATTATCCTGTAGGAACATCAACTGAAGAAAGATAAAGGTAGAAAGATGTCATGGAATCATAGAATCATAGAATGGTTAGGTTTGGAAAGGATCATCTACTTCCAACACCCCCAGCCTTGGGCAGAGACATCTCACACTAGACCATATCGCTCAGGATTCTGCCCAGCCTGGTCTTCAAAACTGCCAAGGATGGAGCATTCACCACTTCTTTGGGCAACCAGCTCCAGTGCACTACCACCCTCACAGTAAAGAACTTCTTCCTTACCTCTAACCTGAACTTCCCCTGTTTAAGGTTGAACCCATTACCTCGTCATACTGCTATAGTCCGCGATGAAAAGTCAGGGATTAAAAAGAAAAAAAACATGATGTGATTCTTAAAGATGTAGTTAACCCTTTAAAAATGTGGGGTTTTCACATACATATGGCTTGCTTCCTTCACAGCTTTTCCTTCTGTGATTCAACAGCAGTATATTACACCATATGTAGTAATATGGGGATAGAATACCTGGAGCTTCCAATGGGTGGAAAAAAAAGTGGTAGTCAGTAGTTCAAAGCTTACATAGTGTTCTTCTGGGACTGATGCTTGGAGTGATACCGTTAACATCTTAATTGACAACTTGGACAATGCAATTGAATATATGCTTAGTACAATTTGGGTAGTGGTTGATGCATTGGAGGGCAGCGCCGCTATTCAGAGGCATGTAGACAAGCAGTGGTAATAGGAGACTCAGGAAGTGGAACGGAAATAAAGGAAAAGCGCTGCTGCTAGGGCAGGATAGTCCCATGCAGCAACGTAGGATGGGGACTGACTGTCTAGATAGTAGATCTGCAAAGATGTAACTAGAGATCCTGGTTGTCAGCAATCCGAATATAAACTGGAAATTCACCACTGCAGCAAAGCAAGCTAACTAAATATAAAAGTGCATTAGCAAGGTTGTAGCTAGCAGGTCTTCAAAACCTGACTGCACAAGGCTCTCAGCAAACCAATCTAAGTAGCTGTGCTCTAAGCATAAGGTTGAATTAGGTAACTCTAGAAGTACTGTCAAATTTTATCATTATTATTAAAATTACAGAATTACTGACAGAATAACAGAAAGGAAACAAGATAATTATAGAAAAAGTCTTTACTATAAAACTTTCTCTTCACATCATTAGTAGTGTTATATGGAGCAACACTTAGAATGCTGTGATTTTAGTGGATGAAAGAGAGCAAGTCTTACTCCAGTGGCACTGGCATGCCTGATCCTATGTAAGTAGCCTTGTCACTAATATAAAAATTATTGATGTTGCTTCCCGAGCTGTTGCCAGAAAAAATATGTATAGGGTTAGGACAACCTGGAGACTGTAGGTACAGAAGTCAGGAAACAGTAAGACAAAATGAACTCTGTATCTTTGCTGTTTGTTTCTGTTATGTGTCACATGCTTCTTACCTGGAGATTAAACAACCTGGATGTGAGACATTGTGTTAGTTAGTACCATTGGCCAAAATGCTGAGCAAAGATATCCGCCACCACCTAGGGTTGTGATATACAGTTGGACTCAGT
>JASSUY010039436.1:0-11800 GCA_032466535.1 Forpus xanthops | reverse complement strand
GGCCCCCTTCAGATACTGGAAGGCTGCTATGAGATCTCCACGCAACCTTCTCTTCTCCAGGCTGAACAGCCCCAACTCTAGGATTAAAAACATAATCGACAAAATTGCACCTTTACCATTATGCTGATTGCCTTAGAAAAATATTTGGCTTTCCAATAACCAGTAATAAATGCCATAATCAGAAACTGTCACTGGGAGAAGTGCTTTAGAATCCCTAAGATTCAACATCCAAGTAGTGATTAATCCAGAAACAACAGAAAGCACAGTTGCAGTAATCTTAAACCATGAAGACTGCATAAATGAGCCTGTCATTAATATAAAAATAATCCCAAAGAGAGATTTAAGAGATCATTAGTTCACTTCCTTTTGAGATCAGAGTATTCATTCTGACTTGCTTTTTTTTCTTGGTTTATTTACTAGCTCCCTCAGACCCACAAAAAGGGTGCCTGGGCAGATCTGCTACCATGATCTTCATCTACTACTACTCCATGCTTGCAACCCTCACTGAAACCTCAGTCCCTTGTTATGTATCCAAGTCTTCCACAGAGAACAAGAGACTTTCTGCACAGATTCTGTTGCAGAACCTCTTGATCAACAGGCTGATAGTGTTCTGCAGTTAACTCTAGACTGTATGCCCATCTGCCATCTCGTGATGGTACCCCCTTGACGGTTTACAGGAAAAAGACAAAAATTTGAAAAACTGGAATAAACATCTCTATTTTCCCATGACAGTAACTGTGCTTTCACCTAATTTTCACCTAATTTTTCACTAATGTCACCTGTGCCAGATTTTATACAAACAACAAACATGAAAATTGCCCCACAGGTATCTAACCTGTTCATTGACTGCCTTGAAAATGAGTTTGTAAATAATTATACTATGATATCATGCCATATCTAATATATGCTTATGAAAATTCTATCTAAACTCTGAATTTAGACTCCACCAAAATCTAGATTTCCACCACAAATTCAGTAGTTACCAACTTTCTGCCAAGCCATCTTTGGAATGTCCTTGTACCAACATTGCTTTCCTATGTCTTCATCAGTGTCAGAACTTTAACATAAAAATTACAGTATGTAGAAAAAACATGACTCCACCTATTTCCATAAAATAAAAGTCTGTGCCAAACTGCTAAAAATGTAATATACAGTCAGACCCTAAAAGGAAACATTTGTTCTGAATGCTTATCTCAGTTGTCTAAAGGGTGTTTTCAGTTAATAGAACCACTCCTCTCAAAAGAGCCGCCTAAATACAATGTGAGGAATTACTTGAAAGAAAATGCCATTATTGACAACATTACTTGTCACCATCCATCCATGGAACTCTTAGATTATTGCATATATGAGAACTATATTATAATTACAGCTTGTAGTAGAAAAAAAGCCACCCTACTTTGGGGGAAAAAAAAATAAATTCTTCCTCAAAAAGTCTTCTCAGAACCACCCATAGAATCATAGAATGGTTAATGTTGGAAAGGACCTTAAGATCATCTAGTTCTAACACCCTTGCCATGGGCAGGGACACCACACTCTAGACCATGTCATCCGAGACTCCATCCAGCTTGGCCTTTGGCACTGCCAGCACTCACCACTTCTTGGGGCAACCTGTTCAGTGCCTCACCACCCTCACAGTAAAGAACTTTTTCCTTACATCTAACCTAAACTTACCCTGTTTAAGTTTGAACCCATTCTCCCTTGTCCATCTCAGTGTTCAAACACACCTTGCTTACCTTATCTGTAGAAGCAAATGCTGTGCAATACCAAGTACGCTTAATGGATCAAGAGTGTGTCTGAGCATGTAATGGAAAACTTGCAAAGACATCTCTAAAGTAAATAATCCCTACAAAAGACCTATTTAAAGTCTTTGTGTTCTATACCATCACTTCCACGATTGTAATATATTTCAAGTGCTTTTGTAGTGACTTTGCAGATGAAATTGAGCCGCCAGTATGCCCCAGCTTGAATGGTGCAGGAGGTCTGTAAAGAACCAAAACTATCCAGGTAAACAGTCCCAATAAAGCAATCATTCTGTAGTCTCAGAGTCCTGGTCCTTAAAAGAAACTCACAGAAATATCTTCAGAAGATAAGAATAAGGACTCAAATTTTAAATTCTACAGTAATCTTTAAAAAGTAATTCTAAAAATATGCAATGATTTCATTTTACACTATAATTTTCCTTAATTTACGTATTCTTTAGAGGCTATAACCTACCTGGTTTAATGTCTCTCCTAACTAGTATCTTCTCTTTTTTTCCCCTTTATCTCATCTCCTGGAATCTTCTCCATAGTTTCCATTGTTCTTATAAAGATAGCACAGCTGGTACTTATGTTTTCCTCCTCACCTTCTATTTATCTTCAAAAGCTGTCATATTTGTTTCAGACCAATCACCCACGTTGTTTCTTATCTTCTTGTTCATACTTTTTGCTGTTTCTTCCTGTTCTGCTTCAGTATGTTTTAAGGGAGGCATCCTAATGAGAGTTCAGACATCTTTTACAAGGTAATGTATTCACTTTTGGCTAATTTCTTTGGGTCTGCTACATTATCTTGGCATTTTGGCACCAAAAATCTTTCCATCCCCCATCCGAGTTTGTTTTCATTTGTGAATTTGATGCATGAGAGCCTGAGGGTTGAGCTCAGTAACTGAAACATTGTCTCTTTCTCTAGAGGTTCAGTTATGTGATTATTGTGACAGTTTTGAAGTGCTCATGTTCTTTCTCTTTGAATTTTCAGTGAATTAACTGTTTGTGAGCCATGCCATGCCCTAGACAATTCATCCCTAGATATTCTCTAACATATACAGAAACAGTGTCTTAGTTCTTCATGTAGCTGGTATTTCTCCTGAAAAGGTTTGCCCAGATTCCACATGTAAGGGCACCTTGCATTACTGTGTACCTGCTGGGATGTTTACTCTTCTTTCTTTCACTCTGGTTGAACCCTTCTTTCCTCTTCATTTGTTTCCTGCAGCTGTCCTTATGCTTGTTTGTTCACAGTGTATTCATAGACTAAAATATTAAAGAATGGGTATAGAAAGTTATGCTGAACTCTAAGATCACTTGGAAGTATTATAGAAGTATGAACAAGGAAGCTGCCCATTGCTTTTATGATGCCTTATGTACCATGATCTCAATATCTCATGGGAATTACAGATGAAGAAGCCAGTGTTTTTATAGCAGCCCTATGGCAAGATGGGGAGTGGAACAGGATTGCCTGAGAAGGCATGGAGATGGCACTCCATGCCTTAACATAGATGAATTTGTCCATTTACATTACAAAAACCACATCCACCTACTAAATGTGCTTATTCTGTAGTCAGATAACCAGTTTTCTGATTATATGTAAAGATATCCCAAACTTAACTGATGTAAGACATTACATTAGTAATTTCTGCACCTTTACTTCTCTGCAGAAGTACTCTTCTACTGAGACACCAACATCTCCTAATTGACATGGCTATATTTCTACTGTAGTACTGAAATAAATTCAAGCTGAACTGATTGCAAGAAATTGGTGACCTCTGTATCATTACACGCTGCAGGGCTGTTGAAACTCAAAAATGTGTCAAACTTATTTTTCCCACCAGCTTCTGGTGTTCCAGTTCTGGTATCTAATGTGAAACCTCTTTGCTAGTTGTTTGGTTTTGGTTTGTTTTTTTTTTTTTTTTGTTTTGTCTTTTTGCTGCTCTTCAGGCTGTTTTCCATCCAACACTCTTTTAGCACAGGTGAAGCACATGGGATCTGTCTCATAGTGGTGATGGTGGTTGTCTAGAGAGTGTGTGGGTTGTTTCTGTGGCTCTTGGTGAGATCATCTACCTTTTAATGCCATAGATTAGTAGCAATTTTCTATCCTTTTTTTTTTTTTTTTCCCTCTTAATCCAGGGAACCACAAATAATTTTCATCCTCTGGTTTCCGTTGACCAAGCTTCCTTTTACTGTTGTAAAGACTTGAAAAAAGCAATTCTTTCAAAACAGCATTATTATCTATTGTCCATTGTTCGGCACAGCTTTCAGCTCAATTGTAGGTAATGTTTCAGGGGTTGAACCCATTTTATCCCTGAGTTCAGTTGTACTGTTTCTCACCAGAAGCTCTCACAGCCTAACAGAAAAACAAACTTGAAATCCTGTCAGAGAGTTCTGTTTCAGAACATTCTCTTACTATCTCTTTTTAACGAGATAGGACAACATTTTCAGAACAAGGAAACATCTCTTAGTCAACCTGTTTCATTTTAGGGCAGCTTAAAATGAAAAAGCCAAACTTAACGTGCATGTGTATGCAAAGAGATATACTTGGTTTAGGCTTAAAAGAGTCAAGGCTTTTGTATCCCTGCACCAGAGAGAAATTTTTTAGATTTCTTTTTTGTCTGTTTGTTTCCAAGGCTAACCAAAGCATTTTCAAAGGTTTACACGTTTTTCCTCCATGGCTGTTACTCATTCAAAGTTAACTTCTGGTTATTTGTCTTCTGTTACATTTCCAAATGATAGTTGTGTTTATATTCTGAGTTTGTGGTAACTTATTCATACTCATCCTGGCATGTTAATGTAGGAAAGTATGTTGTGTGTGACATTCTGCCATGCACTTGTTCCTGAACCACACCTCCTTTTCAGTAAGCACACTGGAATAAAGTTGAGGCTTTTGGAACTTGCAAATACAACTCAGGCAGGTTCAAGAATAAGAATTTTTTCCTCAAAGTTCTGGTCAAGTTCATGTTGTGTAATCAGATACCTTTTTAGAAAAAAATCACACATTCATTGACTGGTAGGTAAGATTCCTTTTTGTTCCAGTTATTATATGGTGTTGATGTGACCTTCTCTTTGCAATTGAAACTGTATATCAGTGTTTAATTATTTTTTCCTGAAATATCCTAAAAACAACAAACAATAAAAATGTCCTTTAAATGTGTGTGTCCTGATCACTTAAGTTTCTTAGAGTTTCTACTGCTCTACTGCAGTACACTGTAATGATTTTTTAAAAAATACTTCTCTGATAATGCTCTCCCTCTTTTGTTTTAATTAGACTCTCTGTAAAGAAGGGTAGGACATTCACTGGCATATCTGTGGAGATAGAATTTTAATGCTGATCTGAATCAAAATCTTAAAGATGAACTGGGTTAGTCACATGATTAACTTTTAATTTAATGTTAATTCCTAGTACGTATGCTAAGGGTTAAATGTAACTTGTCTTTGTACATGCTTACTACAATCCAAAATAATCAGTAGGTGTAGATAAAATATATTGAATCACTGCTGTCTCCAGTTATATTTCTGCTTGGTGTTCCTCATACTGTACCATGGACTTGTAGTGCAGTTAAAGAACTATTGTAATCCTCTTCTTTATACATTACTCCACCAAAAAAATACCAGTACAACTAATCCTGTTAAATGCCAACAGCTGCTACTTGTGTTGGACACACAGATGTTGGTAATGTATCCAGTGCTGAATGTTTGCAGTAGGGCATACTCAGTTTGCAGTCAGTGGGATTTTTCTCTTAACTTCAGTGGGTTCAGGAGCTGACAAAAGTGCAAGAGGAAAGGAAATACTGAAAATAGCAAAGAATAAAATTAAGAGAGAGAAGGTTACAAAGAAACAAACAGTGTAAAATATATCAAATAGACATTCAAAAGGTTAAAGCTATGGGTTGAAAAGGGAACATTGGCAAAGGTCAGTTAAGAAGAGATTAGCTGTAGAATTATAAACAAAAAAAAAAGACGTGGGTTAAAAAAAGACAGAAACTAAAACAAATAAGACAGAAAGTAGGTAAAGTGGAGAGAAATGAAGAGGGAGAAGGAAATTTTCCTGCTGGAGATAGTTTCTCCTGTCAGTGACAGTTAAGTATTGCCTCTAGAAAGGTCAGTTCAGGCATTGCCAAATGACAGAAGTGATAGGGGAGAACCACATCATCTGATACAAGGTGAGTAAAATAGGGCTCAAGATGTAGTTTTTATCATTGGTAGAACAGTGTTTACTTTGACAAATCTATGAATTCCGCCATGAAGTGTGTGGGGAATTCTGGTGAATATTACTAATGCTTTTGTTTTTTTTTTTCCCTGCCATTTCTGGAGTCACAAATTTCTCACACCTAAATGTGTGTTATAGCATATTCTCAAATGGCTAGAATGATGAAGCCTTAGCAAGAAATTGGTGCTGAAAGAGGTACTGAATACCAGAATCTTACTTTCAAATTTAGGTACTGTAGTTAAAAAGTGTTTTGTGAAATCTTAACTTACTTGAAAACTACCCTTTGTAAAGCAGATCACATTCTTTGTGAAGTATTGTCTTGTTTCAGTGAAGATGCTGCTCCTGACTTCAGTGCTGTGCCTGCATACAGTACTGTACCAGAGCTCCTCTTTCTGGTTTTTATTTCTACATTTATGCTTCCTTCCATCCTGTAATTGAGTGTTAAGAATATAGGGTCTGCAGCTTTTTAGAAAAATTAGTGCTTGGTAGTGCTGACAGTAACAACGGAAAAAACGAAGCGCCAAGTTATGTATAAAGCTTCAGGATTTTGTTTTTGTGGAAGTTAAAGTTGTCATATATTTTTGATCCAGTAGGTGATGTTAATAATTATCTCATGTTGCAGCATTTTCCTTCCATAATTGACAAAGTAGGTAGTGAATTCTCCAGACCAGTTTGGTTTGTGCTTTTTGTATTTGTTATTAGACATATAAGGTAATGCTGAATGTATAGTTCATTTCCATTTACTTGAACAGAACTGTTTTACAGGATAATTTCATATTATATCAGCAAATAGAAAGGGCATGACAGAAAGAAAAGAAAGCAGCATGATAAGCATTGTGACCTAGTGAGAAACAGTATGGCATGCATAAAGGACTGCTGCATTAAATGGAGGAAGGGAGAGAAGGAAGTGGGTAATTATTTGTAGCAGTGCTTTTACTGTTGTTGGAATGAGACAGACTAACAGTGGCAGCAGTCATTTTGCTGAATCAAAGTCCATGTTAGTCGCATTATACACTGCCACAAAAGGTTGTTAAGGCTGGTATTAGCATGTACCACTGAGGACATCGGAAGGACTCGATCTGTCACACTAAATCGCCTTCTTGCCCTCAACCATTGAAGTCTCCAGCTCCTCTGACATGTTCTTTCATTAATGGCCTGGCCTTGACAACTGATCCTAATTGCCTCTGAACCACACTTCATGTATTATTGGTGTCTGCCTGCCCTGGTTCATGTCAACAAGCCGCAGCATGCACAGGGTGTGCCTGGTGCCTTTTGCTGAAATGATGCTCACATAGTCATTTACCTCTGAGGGTTTGGGTCTCACTGGGAATGAAGTATAAAGCTGAAGATCTTCCTGTCTCTTCTTAGTAATACTATAATGTGGATTTGTGCTATGTACTTAATAGACATGTATGGAGACTCAGTAAAGCATTAAGCCAATTATGCAAGATTCCATTAAAGCATAAGACTGTAAATGCAAAATAAAACTTGTCTGCATTTTAGTTACCAAGTGTTAGTTTATTCATTCTGGAAAGCTTATTCAACTAGAAAGTTGGCTTACACATCATTTTTCATAAATAAAAATTCTGTTCCAATTTAAAGTAATAGTATAAAAGAAATATCAGTAATATTGACAGAGTTTTTGTAGATTGAAATATTCTGACTATACAAATAAGTAGGAAAAGGATCTCATTACTTGAGATGTAAATTGAAGCAAAACCTATTTAAAAATTAATCTTCTCTCCTTTTCAATGAAACAACTCCATAAATATATTTTTAATAATTCTAAGAATGTTTTTAAAGCATACAGTTCATTCCATAGAGCAATAAATGTTTTTCTTGATTCTGAAACATTTTATTTTTCAATCTTGCAGATTGAAAAAACTGTGGTACATTTTAATTCTCCTTCTGCAGTATGCATTGTATTGTTACTGTGAAATTTTATTTTTAAATCTATAGTAGCATATCTGCCTGCCCCAAACATTTATGTATTTTAAGTATGGCTATGATTTAAAACTTGTATCATTTCTTGTTAAATTTTCTATGATTACCTCAATCATTGAGACTACTGAATAATTTGAATGGGGAGCCTTTTAAGCATGCAAGTTCTACCAGTGATAATAAAAAATAAATCACAGAAGCTCTTTGGTGCTAGATATCATTTAGCCTAATCTAGACAGTGACATTTGGGCCACTAACAGCATAATCATAGTTATTGCTACAAATTGCTCCATGTTTGAGTTTTAATGTTATAAGTAAATTATGCCACAGGATAAAATATATGCTTCTTTGGGAATTAAACATGTTTATTTCAGCAATGTGGATATGGAATACTAGGCAGATGGCAAGTTTCTTTCATGTAGTAATACTGCCATCTTCTGAGCCAGTGAAGTATGATTCAGAGATGCAACTGTTTTCTACCCTAGAGACTTTCTGAAGAATGTGTTGCAGGTTAGGGGTTTGCTTTTACTCAGCAGCACAACCTCACAAAGTGAAAAGTGCTGGAGACCAGAAATTACCTAAAATCTATTGCTGAAATTGTTTCAAAATCCACTCTGGGAGGTAATTTACCTTTTCATGGAGATTGCATTCCTACTGTGAAAGTCTGGCAGACTAGAGGAAATAGGCAGAAAAAGCCTGTGGGGAAAATTTTGTTTAAAATGCTGTTCTAAAGATGTACTGCTATTGAAGTCCAGAACAAAAAAAAAAAAATAAAAAAAAAATCATTCTATACTCTATACTCTGTCAAAAGACTGATCCTGGGTTAATTCTGGGGCAAGAATTACATAGGAGGAAAGGTTGCTCTGTGGTTTTAGGGCAGAGGTGGCCACAGCTGGGATTAGAAGATGAAGGGGATTGCGAATGTTCTTTCACCATCATTCATTCAGACAACGTGCCCTTCAGCAGAACAACAAGCCCTTCTGATTTTCTCGAATTAGGAAGATTAGCATGAAGCGCATAATGCGGGATGATGGAATTTGTCATAATTTGCATTGTCCTGGAAAGATTCAGCTTGATAGAGCGATGCATCTCAGAGCATGTCATGTCCCACGGGCAGGTCATGGAGGAAGTTCGGCAGAAATAATTTTGCGATATGTGCATCAGTTGTAAATGCCTCATAACCAATTTGTCAAAAAAGAAAAGAAAAAAGAAGTGGAGGTCGTGAGAGTTGAAGGAGGTGGGCATTTGCCCAAGCACACATGGAACTTAGACATGGTAAAGGTAAATTAGACTTGTAGCATTTTGGAATAATAATAAAGATAATGTGCAATAAGTGAACATATTGACTGTATGCTTGACATTTTTTTGTTTCTGCAGTATGTAAGAAGGGTAGATCTTTAACTGATTGCATTGTGAAATTCTTATATTTATGAAAATTCCTTACAGAAATTATCAGACACAAGAGCTTCAGGATCAGTTTTCTGAGCAATTGCTTCTGACCTTGATAATGTTCCCAAACTGCAGATAGAAAAGGATAATCAGCATGTAGTTGACAAAACGGACATGACAGTGTTACTTACATACTGCGGCATTTCTGGAAATAGGCATGTAGAATTCAGACAGGCAAGGGGAACACACTTATTTACAGTAGCATAGCAAGAAGAAAAGGTCCAATGTCATGAATTGACCATGATTGATTTATGGACCATCTGACAATGAGCCAACAGTCTTTGATATTTAGAAATTTCTTCTGCCCAAGAACATTATAACTAGTGATCATAGGTTATGTTATTTATCATTTCAATATCTGATTCTACTTGAGGAAGACATTTTGCTATGTCTCCTTTATTTGTCTGTCTTTATACATTTCAAACAACAGATTAATGCCGGTGGTTCAGTAACATTGATCTTTTGTGACAGTTGAGCATTTACTAGTTGAGGGTCTAATAACAAAATCAAAATAAAAAAGGGAAAAATAAGAAGGAAATTGTCACTTCTAAGGACTGACTTTACTGTCTGTGGGATCCAGATAATTCTTCATACCTCAGGTTTATCATCAGGCTACTGACTTTCCGTTGTTTTTTATTGTAGTATTCTGATTTTTAAAAACTGAAATACTTTAGGGTACAACTCAATATAAATAAATCTTTGAAGTACCTGGAATCAAGATACATGTGAAACTAATAGCACTGTACAATTAGAACTTGATTAAGCATGTAGGGGTGTAATTTTTGGAAGAGAATACAGGGTTTTGCATGAAAAAAACATGATTTAATGATGTCAGCCAAACCATTCAACTTATTATTTTTTTTCTGCAAAATAGTAGCTCTCTGTATAGGTTCTTTGAGTTATCTCTTTCTTTTCCATAGTTTACAGCTTTGATGAAGTTTTTAGACAAATTGCAATGTTAGTCAGCAGTCATATTTGATGTGTGATAGCAGTAAATTAAAAAATAGGATTTCTGTAACAAAAAGAAGGTTCCTACATCTTGTCTATAAATTACAGAAAACCCCAAACAAACAAACAAAAAAAAAAACTCCAAAAAGCCCTGAAGTGCATCTTCTATTCAGTTGGATCCTGGATCGTGTATTATTTAGTATTGTATGGTACATGATGAAGAATATCCTTAAACAGCAGAGTGTGTTTTTATTACTTTGCTGGGTGATAGATGCAGATTATATTTTTTAAATGGCAGAATTAATAATCTTTTGGTCTCTGTATTTAAAGGTTGGCTAGTATTTTATTCTTAACCTATATTCTGGTAACTTTTGAGTGAAAAGCAACAAGTATTCAGTTTTTCTGTACTTTCTTACTGACATTTCTTAGAAAATGTTTTGCACTGTCTGCTAGCCACTTCATTTTGATCATCTAGCTTAACTGTGAGTTTTGAGGGCCAATGATGATGGGTGAACTACTTAGATTTAGCAACTTTTAAAAACCTCACAGCAAAGAATTGTAAACGATAATCTTTTCCTGTGCACCTTAATTGTAGAATATAGAAATACGACAACATCTGGTGAGAGGAGAGCATAGCTCAAAACATGTAGTACTGATTGAAAAAATATAATAGCTTTAGAACTTTCCATTTACAATTACTGTGTAATTATTTCATACAATCATATTGCGGAATGGTTAGGATTGGAAGGAACATTAGAGATCATCTAGGTCTGACCTCATTGCAATGGGCAAGGACAGCTTTCACCAGACCACGTTGCTCAAAGCCACTTCCAACCTGGCCATGTATTAAGTGGATCCAAATAAAGTATTTTTAATTGACATTTTTACATTTAGTCTCTTTGTAAAGTTTACTGGTTTCTGATGATGGATTTAGAACATATCATTGAGATTTCCCTTTACAGTAACAGGAACTATGTAAAATACTTAAATTCTGCTATGCTTTACACAAGATATTTTATTAAGAATGTGTCCACTGAAGGCTGAAGCTGTGGAATTATACAAGAAACAGGTGATACATCTTATGTAAAACTTTCTCTGTATTTGCCATTCCTGATCATGTGAGTTCAGTTATATAGTGTCCCTATAATATCATAAAAAAAATTCAGTTGCTTCTTATGCTGGATAGAATTCCTAGAATCGTAGAATGGTTAGGGTTGGAAAGCACCCTAAGATCATCTAGTTCCAACTCCCTTGCCATGGGTAGGGACGCCACGCACTAGACCATGTCACCCAAGTCTCTGTCCAACCGGGCCTTGAACACAGCCAGGGATGGAGCGTCCACCACTTCTTTGAGCAGCCTATTCCAGTGTCTCACCACCCTTACAGGAAACAATGTCTTCCTTATATCCAATCTAAACTTCCCCTGTTTAAGTTTTAACCCATTACCCCTTGTCCTCTCACTACAGTCCCTCATGAAGAGCCCCTCCCCAGCATCCCTATAGACCCC
>JASSUY010039434.1:10538-35570 GCA_032466535.1 Forpus xanthops | reverse complement strand
ACCTCTTTGGTCAGTTTGGGTCAGGTGCCCTGTCTCTGCTTCCGCCCGGCTTCTTCCCTGCTCCCCTCCTCCCTGGCGGATCATGAAACTCAGAAAGTCCTTGGCCAGCCTAAACATTCTAAGCCATAACTATAAGCACTGGTGTTATCAGTGCTGTTCTCAAGCCGAAAATTCACAACACAGTGCTGCACCAGCTACCACTTAAAGGGGAAAGACGTCTGCTGCTGCTGAGCCCATGACAGGGTTCCTTATAAGAAGAACTCAACAATTCAATGTTAGCAAACTCAATGGATACCACAGTTATCCACAGACATCATATACAATCAATGAAAGAGAACACATCAGAAAATTAAAGAGTTCAGGTGCAACAAGGACAGTGATTCACAATTGGCTTTGCCAGCATTTGACTGATAATATCAATTGATAGATTCTTCTAAACAGAAGTTGATGCTGAAGTCTTAAAAATGAATCATGATATTTGGTCAGCTGTGACACAGACAACAACCTCCTTTTTCCATTTTTGGGAGAAATTTTAATTAAAGCCCTTTCCAAATCAGATTTTTTGATTTTTCTAGGTTGCCTATGGAGGGACTTCATATCATTACTCATTCCTTGATGGCTGGAGACTTCCTCCAGTTCTGTAGGCTGCATTGTTATTCTTAATATACATCTGAAGATCTTACATAATTACTGTTAACACATCTGTAGAGAACACAGAACCACACCTCTGTGATTACCATTTATTCATGGTATTTAACTTTGAAGCCTTTCTGCTTTTTAATTTAAAATCCTACTAGCATTCAGAGGAAAGGAATCCTTATTACTTGACTTTTAGCAATACAAACAAGCTCTCTTTTCTGGCGTATACACTTCTAGCACTGGAAAATCCTGTTTAATCATGCCAGTTGGCTAAACAAATAATGAGACAAGCGCAAAAAAAATGTCTTCAACTTAAATAGGCTCAAACTGAGATCAGCTCCCTAAACCAGCAACAACATTAGATAGGTAAGAGGAAGCATGGACTACTGAATTTGAATAACTACTATAAAAATCTTTTTAAACTGATAACGGGTTCACATACCCATTAAAGTGGTATCAACTTTCACTAAAATGCAGTCTCAGATATACCAGGGTGCAAAAGCCGTAGTAAGAGGTGAGATATGTATAAATTGTACATTTAACCTCCAATTAAAGTAATACCTAATTTGTTTTCCCTAATGATATTAAGCATGCAACTGATTAATTTCAGTGGCATTGTAGAAAATTGAAAGAATTGCTTCAGGTGTAAAGTGTGGTTACTTCATCAGCCTACTTAGTTAAGTAGTAAATTTAAAGATTGTTGGTTAGATATAAAACTTGATTTGACACATTCTTATAGGTATTGTTATTTGAAATTTGATTGCATTTGACACCATTGAACTGGATTAATCTCTCATGTTCAAAGACAGCTTCCCTCATCACATGCTGGGAATTTGCTTTTCAAAATTTCAATTTCCATTTTGGGAACTGAATTTAAACTAAGATTTTAAAGACTTTTTAGCTTTAACTCTTAGGAAATGTTATCGATGAATTTCTTGAAGTTTGACCTTATTAGTGGGTCTGTTTAGCATGTGAAGGGTCTCTTATGACATCAGAATGGCATCACAGTGCTTCTTACTATGTAGTTATCAAGTCACACAGTTAAATATAGATGGAGAGTCTTAAATTTATTTTCCTCTGAATATCTGTCCAAGGAAACTTACCTTGCTATGCTCAAGGCACATCATACACTTGAAAACAGTTCCTGTTTTGTTTGCTTTTTGTTCTCGACAGAGTTGTTTTAAAGCAATAGATGTTGAATGATATAGTGAGGCAGGAACAGGCTATCCAAGTTGTGAATGCTCCTTCCCTGGCAGTGTTTAAGACCAGGCTGGACAAGGCCCTGAGCAACCTGATCTAGTGTGAGGCATCCCTGCCCAAGGCATTCCAAGAATAGGAATCCATATGCTTTTTCCATCTGAAAAAATTCAAATCTATATCTCTCCTTTTACCATAGAGCTGTGTAAGGACAGTGGCATGGAAACTATTTCAAGACTTGCAAATACTTCTTGATGTTTAAGTGTTTTACAGAAGAGAATTCAAGATTGTTTGGGCCAAACCACAGAGAACAGCTGATTCTCTCAATTCCTAAGCAGATCTTTACCCTGACAGTAGAGATCACAGGTACTTTTAGTAATGTGTCCTATTCTACACAAAATCATCCCTAGAAAACATACAGAAATGGTCATAAGATAAACTTTCATCACACCATCTGAAAAGACTCATGCTTCCTCCTTCCATTCTGTTGCCATTAAATTCACTTATGTCCAGTAATATAGCTTTAATACGAGGAATTAAAAATAAACCTTCCAAAATATCCTCTTTGTTAGTGTTTATAAAATTCCCTGGTGAGACATATGGCTTTGTACTCTCTTGGTCTGAGAAAAGATTTTCTCTAGGCTATATTAAAGATACTGGAAATGTTACTCTATTCTTTAGCTTTTAAGAATTGTGTATCACTATGTTCTGTTTTGAGATTAACCCATTGAGAGAATATTAAAAGCTTTTTGTGTACAGCCACTATGTCAAGCTCCGTGGATAACGAGAAGACTGTCTAGGTGCCTGGATACAGAGATATATGCTCCATTGCTCATCTCTGTCATGTCTGAGATCTTCAAATAAAATACTCTGTCATTTACAAAGTTTTAGGATACACTGTCAATTAGAGAAGAGTAAACAACTGCTGAGTTGGTGTGTTTAGGACTGTAACCTAGAATTCAGGTATCTACATTTTAATTATGTGTCACTTTAGAGATGCATGTTCCTTTTTCACTGGGAAAAGGAACTGTGCTCTTCACTTTAAGCACCCATCAGAGCCAATAGAAACTTGATAGAAACTTTTTCTGCCATTGCCTAGAACAATCCACCTTCTGCTTGTACAGTTATGTGTTGCTCAAATGTCCTCTGAACTTAGTTTTTGGGTTTTATTTTACTTTCCCTGATTATCATTATTAGTCTAAATTGTCTGTTTCCCATGAATGAAAAATTTCTTGGCAATTTTTAAAGTTTGTATAGCGTCACAAAAACGCAATGTAGCTTGTGTCTGCCTTCTTAATGTGTAATGTACAGCAGTATTTTTTAAGAGAATACATTACAAATCTTACAGTTTCATCATTGACTATTTTCCAGATGGAATATAAAATAATTTATTTAAACTATTAAGTTTTATTTATCATTTGGGCACTCCATTTCTCCATGTATGGGGATTGACTTCTTAATTCTAACACTTGCTACTGGTACTTGCTGATTAGTAGCTGTTAGGATGTTATCATAGCAAGCTGATAAAGTCAATGAAAAGAACTTTCCTCCCTTGAAATCCCTAACCTCTGGTGCTTTAATCTGTTAGTATAGGTTCCTGTTTTTTGAGGGGGAGAGGGGAGGAAGAAGCACTGTTTCGTTAAAAACTCATAAGAGTTACAAGTTTCATAATGGAGGACAACAATTACAAATCACAAAAAAGGTATTTTGGGCTGATCATTAGATAACATCTGGAAAAGCTACTCATTCAGTGCTTTACCTTGATGTCACAGGGTACTTCCTCAAAAGTATGCTTCTGCTCAGTCCCAGGCAATCATTGGCTTGGAGCTCATCAGAGGAGCAATGGCATGAAGCCCTGATTTTTCCTTGGCCTCTTGTGGGTTTGTTTCATACTCAGTCAGATAAGTCATACACAGACTGAAAAGTATAGATTTTCAAAAGACATTATCATCCAGTTTAGGTTGCTTATGCAAAGCAGCTTTGGTATAATCTCTCCAGATGCTCAGTTCCTTTAATTTTTTGTTTGCTTGGTTTCTCCAAACCACAAAATATCTGCTTCAGGGAATGCCTCTTTAAAGGTATAAGCAGCTAAATGTTCTGTCTCACAATATTCCCTGCTAGGCATTCCTCTGTTCATCTTTTCTAACTAAAAGATATACATATATATGATGAAAAGTTCAATGATTAGTATGTGTCCTAGGGAGACACAGGAGGTGGGTTGAAATACATTCTCTTCTCTGCCTAATGGGCATAAGAAGATGTATTTCCTTTTTTTTCCTTTTTCTTTTTTCTCTTCTTTCTTCCTTTATTCTTCCTTTATTCTTCCCTTCCCTTCCCTTCCCTTCCCTTCCCTTCCCTTTCCTCTTTTTCTTCTTTCTTTTTTTTTTTTTTTTTCAGAAGAGCTTCCCAAATAAAATTTATCTTTAGTGTGGTAGTCCATTTATCATATCTGTCTACACTGTCTTGCTTTTCTGAATATTCTTTAGGCAAAAAGCAGTATATGGCAAGTTGGTAGAGCACTCATATGGGATGGGTGAGATGTTTCTTTCTATTATGGTTTCTTCTTCATATTGTGTTATTCTGCTATATCGAGTTAAACAACAGTTTAATCTTTTTCTTTTCATACAAGAATTAAACTATACTTACTAATAAATTAAGAAAAAAAGCTTTCTATTCATTTATCAAGCCATTGTGGAACCAGAAGTGAATTTGTTAGGCATCCTGCAAACTTTTCTGCTTCTCGCTGCTTTGTTTGATATAACCAGCTCTTAATATATATTTGGCCAAGCAATCTAAAAATTATTAACAATATTTATGATTAAACTTTCTTGTAAAATATGAAGCATAGCACCAGATTGAGAATTATAATAATTAAATAATTAAATATGATGGTGTGGGTTGGTATGTCCATAGTTATGTGTGTGGTTGTATATTTAGTAAATACATATTAAGTAAATAATGAAAATAGATAAAAAGAAAAATTTTGCTGTCAAACAATGCTCATTTGTTTGGAAAAATAGCTCTAAAGTATAACACTCTTGCAGTAACTACACAATGATTCAAATAATGTGATAACAAAAATAGTTTGTCTTTAATTCCCTCAGCTGAACTGTAGATCTTGCATAATGCAGACCAAATTTCCAATAAAAGAATAAAACAAATAACAGTTGATATGCACATTGCTATACTGTAATAATCCAATTATTTCCCATAGTGCAGAAATGGCATGCAATTTCCACATCTGAGACTCCAGAGAGATGTTATTTGCACAGTTTGGATCTGAATGCCTAGTTAAATTTTGCTATAGTGCCTTGGGTCAGATTTATGTTAAAATTCTCTTTTTTATAAAGTCCGTGGTCACATATTATATTCTGGTGGGCTTGTTACATACCTTGCTCTCTTGCTTGGCAGGAAATCTGCCTTGATGATCAACTTCTGCATCCTTGTGGTTAGTTGCCACACCATAAAGGCAACACCTGCAGTGAGAAGTGCCAGCTCCACAGTGGGGGGAATGAGAAAGGTGGGAACTCTTGTTTTCCCCACAGCATTTCATCTGCATTTCACAATGTAGCTCTGCTAGTAGGCTATAGGAAAAAAAAACCCTTCAGTTGTACAGTAAGGAGATCAGTGGCCAGTGTCTGAGAGGTGGGATTTTATATCTTTCCCATCAGACTCTAATGCACTTGCAACACATAAGAAATTATTTTTATATGCATCAGGAATCACAGTCCTACTAAAGAGAGGTATTTTTTAAGTGAAAAAAATGTCATTCTTGTCTGATGCTTAAGGCCATACAAGCGCTGACAAATTGATTGTGGTATAAATGATTTCTATGGCTTTGCAGAAGTCAGATTGATTTTTTTTCTTTTTCTTGGTTCTAACATTAGTTGACTGTCTTTTACATGTTCTGTATTTCCCTACATAATATTTTCCTGAGTCTGTGCACAAAGATACAGGCTGTTTGCAGAAAGAATAAAGATATTCTATTTTATTCTTTGTTTTCACTCTTTTATTTGAATTTTACTACATTTTCAATTGAAACAAACTTTTCAGGGTTTGATGAATAATGGTTTATTGTTTGCCTTTGGCAAATGTGAAATTTCCAGTTGTCTACAGCTATGAGACATCTCCTTTAAAAAGTCATCTTCTCTGAGATTGTGGCAAAGTGCAACACCCACTGGAATTCTGGATCACTTTATAATACACATTGGTTTATGACCAGCTGTAGCACAACAGTATACAATAAGTACCCAAGAAGTATCACCAAATTAATACAATTCTAGGAACTTTAAGAAATTCAAAGAATCAATTAAAAAAGTAACTAGCTATTTTGTTTCCTGCTATAGACAGTTCTGTTAATAACAGAACAGTGCCCCCAAAAGAAAATAAGAGAGTTTCTTAGTGTGCATGAAATTCACCCCTCTTCAAAACTAAGACTTTCTTTTAATGCTGAAACTAAATGGACTGGAAACAGAATTAATCTGCTAGGAGGAAAAGAAATAATTCTCACTGTTATGTTCTGCATCATTAGGGTGAACCACCTAAAGTAAAATGTACAAAGATTCATTGAAATAATCTCAGGAAACCCTTTATCTTTTGGAACAGAAAGTGATCAAATGCAGCAAAGAGTTTGACTTTAAAGGTCACAGGAATACAAAGGAATAAAAATGCCTGGTAGAATATTCCCTCTTCCATATTCTTAAGGCAGCACCCAGCATCCATTTGCTTATCTCTCTCACAGGTCTACTTTCTTCCTTTCTACACTTAACATTCTTCATTATGCAGCTTTAGAAAGAGATGCTCTTGTCTGGATCACATAATTTCTGTCTTCACCAAGGATTGCATCTCTCCAGCACCACCTCTGGATGGCTTTATTTTATTTAATGCTTATAATATGCATTCTACTCCACTGACTTTTTTATGGCCTATTTTCTGCCAAAAGCTGAAAGTGACAAGTCATAACATTTGAAATCAACAGCCAGTCTTTCAAATGCACACCGCATACTTTTGCTGCAAAACCAGAGATACTATTTCACTGAAGAGACAAGTGAAGGGAGACTTCAGCGTTAATTGCTTGGAAAACTGTAAGACATTTCCTGTCTATGACTGTGGCTGAAGAAACAAGTATTATCTGAAGGATTTTTATGTTTGATTTGGGTGGTTTTTTTTTTTTTTTTTTATTCCGCTCCTCACTATTTCTGAAAGTCTCCGCTTATCATCTGCTTTTTGACAGTATGCTTCTATATCAAGTCATTGAAAGGTTGAAGACATAGCTTAAGGTATTTCATGTATTAATTCTGTTCTATATGAATGTTTTTAAATGCTGTCTAGGTGTTCCTAGTGCTCTTATCTACTAAAAAAAAATTAAAATGGGACAAGCAAAGATATAGAATTTAATACAATTCATCAACAGTGAGTCACGCTCTTTGAAGGCTTAATTCTCCCCTCCCCCTGGTAACCTAATTTTAAATGCATTTGGGAAAATGACATGTGCAGTGTGTTCTCAATGTCTATAGATTTGTCCTAATTCAGTGCAGGTGGAAATTGATTCTAAAAGACCCTACAGAAAATTTACACACCCTCTCATTAGATCTCATTTCAACTGTGTCAGTACAGCAAAGAATGAGAGGTGGTTTTCAGCAGGTAGGGTTCATTCTTTTGGACATTTTCATCTTAATCATTAGATTACATAATTTTCTCTTATTTTCCACCTAGAAATGTAATGCAAACATTGAGTAATGGGACGATTATTGGTTGTGCAAGTGCCTAATTTGCATATATTATCATTAACACAGACTTCATAGTAATAAAGAAAACTGCTATATTTAAAATATTGTCTGAAATACTTCTGATTGTGAAGGCAGGAGCTCAAAATTCTTGAGCTACCAGGCAATATAAGTAGTAACTTTGCATGCATTGCCCTAGAAACTCAGGTATGGTCCAGAATGAAGGTGTCATGTTGCACAAAGATGTACCAACAAGCGATATTCAGGTTTGTACTCAGGTGAAGAAAGCATTATGTTGTAACTGCGCATCACTAGTTTCAAGACAACAAAATAAAAAACAAGGCACTTAAAATATCTTACAATTTAATTACCACACATAGTGATGAAGTTAAGTTACAGGAGTTAGGTGATAAAGTGGGTTACTTGCTTTCCAGCACAGTCCACATCTTAAACAGTTGTTGCACTGATATGTGTGAATGTATCAGCTTAAGTCAGTATGGGTGAGAGCTCTTCACTTAGGATCGGTGTTATGTGTAGGTGAATCAGATTTCCCTCCATCAGGCTTCATTGAGCCTGAGTAAATATGCAGTACAGTTTATTATACTGAAATAACAATTTGCAAAGGTAAACAAAAAGGAAGAATACAATTATCTGAGAAGTCATGGTCTGCAGAGAAAGGGCCCTTAATGATGCATGAACTGCTTTTAAGGAATCCATCAAAGATGATGAAGAAAAGCAAGTTCTTACAGACTGTATGTGTTAAGATTTTGTTTGTTGCTGGGGGAGGGGGTGCTGCAGGAATGTCTTCTGTGAGAAACGAGGGCTGCCCTTTGTTAAGAGCAGCTGGTTCTGCAATGAACTTGCTGCTGGCCACAGCTGAGTCCATCAGTCAGGTGTATGACAATGATGTGAAAGCATGATGTAAGAAAAGGCAGAAAAATGTCAGAGAGGAAGAGAAGGACAAGAAAATAAAAATTAATTAAAAAAGTAAAAAAAAAAGGGGAGAGAAAAAGTAAAGGGAGCACCAAGGCCAGAGAAGAGAGAGGAAGAGATGTTCCATGGCTGAGAAAATATTACCTGCAGTCTGTGGAGGACCCATGCAGAAACAGGAAAAATGTGAGAAGGAGGGAGAAGCAGAGAACTGCTCTGTACTGACCATAACCCCCCATCCTCTTGCACCAGTTGAAGGAGCAGGCAGAAAAGTCTGCAGTGAAGGAGTGAAGTTAAACATGGTAGAAGGCAGAGTACAGGTGTTTTAGTGTTTGTGTTTCAGTTTCCAACAACCTGTATATATATTAATTGGCAACAAATTAATTTTTCTCAAGTCAAGTCTGTTTTACCTGCAACAGTAATTGGTAAGCAATCACCCTGCCTCTATCTGAACCCTCCTCAACCTCTTATTTCCCTCTGTCCTGAGGAAGAGGTGTCAGTGAGTGGCTTTTAACGGATGCTAAGGCACTATGCATATGTATGTATGCACATATATATATAACCTTCAAATTTATAACATCTAAAGGAGTTTTAATTTACTTTGGAAACATTTCCTGGATCTTCAAATTGAAAATGACCATGTCATTTAAGAGTTATGAGAAAAAATTCAAGTTTATTCTATCAGAACTCATCCATCTTTGGTCTCTAGAAAATGATGGAGCTCCACAGGCCTTGAGCATTCCACCTAGCCAAATGAATTTTCTGTCAGAGATAATTAGTTAATATCCTGCTGCAAAGATACAGTCTGCTTTGCAAATAATATTCCAGTATTTCCTGCAGGGAAGCTTCAATTCCTCTGTTACACTGCATGGGTTTTCTTAGCTTCAGTCCTCCTCTCCAGCTTTTGTCATGGTTAGTGGTACTTTTCAGGTCTTACTATCCTTTTCAGTTTCTTGGCTGACATGCAGGTTTTTTTTTTCTCATGTGTTTTCATGTTCAGTCAAGTTCCTTTTCTGTCATCTACTTCACAGAATAACAACATAAAAAAAATAACTAACTTGTCTTTAAAACTCAGTTTTAGCTCAGCAAATGATGATACATTGAAATTCTTAATGTATCATTACTGTATGACCTCTTTGTGTCCTTGTTTTAATCTGAACTCTGAATTACATGGGTAAAAATGTATTGACTTGAATTGGGAATAATTACTCTCCTTAAACACTTTGTTAAGTGCTTCCATCTTCTTAACCAAAGTCTTTAAGTAATTAATTATACTACGGTATGCACACACATATATAAATATGTAAATTTTATATACATTTTTATATGATAGCATATGAGTTTTATATAAAATATATAATTATATATTGTAAAAAATATATACATTTTCACTT
Source organism: Forpus xanthops (assembly GCA_032466535.1). Taxonomy (NCBI): domain Eukaryota; kingdom Metazoa; phylum Chordata; class Aves; order Psittaciformes; family Psittacidae; genus Forpus; species Forpus xanthops. The sequence goes on along the minus strand of JASSUY010039434.1, from coordinate 25,684 downwards.
AACAAAGGTCCTGTTTTCTAGCAAATGGGGAAAGAAAATCACACCAGGTGTCAAAGTCTCTCACCTTTTTCTGTGAGCCTACCAAAGGTGACTCATCACCACATTAACTGGTAGCTTATTTTGTATTATTAGTTAGCATTCAATGAATTCACCACTACATACACATACGCATGTGTGTGTTTATACAGACGCATATGAATATGTATAATTTATATTACATATAAATATATATAATTTTTCATGCCTACTTACAGGTAGTCTGATGCACAGTGGGACAATCAAATTATGCAGAAGTGGGTAAAAAAGACAAATATTGCAAAAGAAAGGCAAGAACAGAAGGTTTTGAAGACTTTCTGGCAAGTCAGTGTCATTTCAGTCCCTGGAATATTATGGAGCAAATCCCACTGGAAGTAATTTCCAGGCATGCAAAGGGCAAGAAAATGGCAGGGAAAAAGCAGGATAGGTTTACCCAGAACAAATTGTATTTTACTAGCCTGATTGCATTATGTGATGAGCACAGGCTCAGTGTATAAAGGGAGAGCAATGGATATAGCTCTTAACTGTCATAGCACCTTCAGCACAGTCTCCTGCAACATTCTCACAGGCAAATTGGTGAGACAGGGACAGCATAAGCATGGACTTACACAGTGGTCTACCATAGTCTTGGATTCTTATCAGTGGATGCTTGCACTGTGTCCAATACTATTTAACATCCTTATTAGCAATCTGGATGAGGGGTAGTGCTCCCTTTCAGTATGTTTTCCAGAAATGTCAGGTTAGAGTGAGTAGGCAATATATGGTAGAGCTGAGCTGTTATTCAGAGGGGCCTTGACATTCTGGAGAAATGGGCAGATAGGAAACTCTGGAAGTACATAAAGACAACTGTGAACTGCAGCAATACAGGCTGGGCAACAAACAAATTGAAAGCAATTTTGCTGAAGAGGAACTGCAGTCTCAGGTGGACAACATGATCATGACGCAGCACTGTCCTTGCAGAGATGCAGGCCAACTGCATACTGACCTGTAGCAGCAGGGGTACAGATAGCAAGTCCAGGGAAGCAATTTTTCTCTGCCTTTCACTTGTTGTACCATATGTAGTGTGCTGTGTGCACTTTTGCTCCTCAGTGCACAACAGATATTGAGATACCGGTGTGATTCTGGAGAGCAACCAATATGATGTAGACATACTGAAGCATGAGACATACACTGAGAGGCAGAGACAGCTGCATTTCTTCAGCCCAAAGAAAGGAAGATTGAGGAGAGATTCATTTGCTGCTTTCATCTTTTTATGGAAGTATACAGATAAGATGGATCCAAATTGTTGTCAGAGATGTATAGTGATGCACAGTGACAGGATAAGAGGCAATGGAGACAAATTTGAACATAGATATTCTGAATAGGCTTGAGAATTTTTTTTTTTTTTTTTTTTATGAAGGTACTTAATCTGTAAATCAGGTTGCCCAGAGAGATTGTGGAACTTCCATCCTTGGAGACTATCAAACTGTATAAGAAGAAATATATTAGCAACCTACTGTAGTTTACCCTGCTTTGAGTTGAGGACTGAGCAAGACACCCATAAGAGATCATTTTCAAATCAAACCTAAATTAGCCCTCAATTCTTCAATTCAATCTCTATCCACCTGAATGGCTAAAAATCATCCTCAAACCACTGGAGAAACTTTGCAAAAAATATGTAAATATCTACTGAAATAGAATGTTTTGTGCATGCTATACTAAAAAAGACTTCTAATCTTTGTATACTGGGGCATAATCTGTGTTGACAGCAGCAGTACTATAGATTGTAGATTATAGATGTAAGCAGTGAACCCTTTGAAATTTGCACAAATCCTGCAGTATATGTATAGAAACTTTTGGTTGTTGGGGTTTTGGAGGTTTCTGTGTCTAACAACACTGTGAAGTATATCTGTATCTTCTGGGAGTGCTATAAATATATTTGATTATTTCTTGATTTTGAAATTGCTAATTTTAGTTTCAATGTGGATTTAATTTTCCAGTTATACCTTGTTGATACAAATAGCATCCACTGTCCAAGCTGGTAAGTAATTGAGGCTCTGGGAGTTTGACTGCTCTTGTGCTAATTAAAATCTAATCATCATCATGAGAACAAACACCCACTGAGACTCTTTAACTATAACTCCTAAAGGATCTTCTCAAAGTTTGCATGCGCACACATACTTTGTCAAGCATGAAGGCTACTTAAGATGCTGAACACATTAAAGTTCTTCTGCAGTTCTTCCAGGCTTAAGCACAGGAATGATCTCACTCTCAGTTCTGTGATTAAACCTGTATGACCATTTTAGTTTTCTAAAGGTGACCGAGAATGCCTTTTCCCTTCCATCTCCTCACCCAATGCTACATGGACACTGCTAATGCTATGGTAAAAATGTTTTAATGATTGGCTACACTTTCATTATTACTTTTTTAAAAACTTGATTATAATATCAAGTCAGAAGTCATGAAAACTTCCTATCTTCTGCAAGAATGTCATCTAAAAAAGAAATACAGATATATTCATACGTATATGGGTAGTGCAGCGCAAACTTGACTTATGCATCCAAGTAAAGATACTACTATTTGCTTAGAAACTAAAAATACACTTTAAGAAAGTGATTTTGGATACACTGAGACTGTAAACTCTCACTCTGGAATTGAACTGCCTGGAATATAGCATGAATTCTCTCCATTGGCTCTTGAGTGTCTTTGGAACATTAAGTTCTTCCAGGCAATTAAATAAGAAATAAAATAATATCATGAAAAATTCAAAGGAGCATAAGAATCCTGATGAAGGTAAATAAAAATGTTATTGCATGCTTTATTCCATCATTAGACTTTAAGAATAAGCAGACTGCGATAAGGAATTTCATTTTTTTAAGATCAATTTTAGGCAAAGAAATGTCAAGAAAGTTAAAACAGTGGACATTTCAAACTTCAAAGACAATGACAAAAATTACTGTAGGCCTTTGAATTGTGAACTCTCAAGTACTACTTCTTAGTGCAATCCTTCTGGAGAATCATCTTAAAAACCTCTCACTTCACTGATTTTCAAGCTGTATTTGTTACCCTTTTGCTGTACATTACCTGCACATGTCAACAGTAGCTAAAAATAGCTAATTATAATAATGGGAGCATGACAGTTATAAACAGCAAGTTCCTTGTTGCCTTTCTGCCATAATTTTCTAGTACTGAAAGTTTGTGAAAACTGTCAAAAGTTAAAACTGGTTAACAGATTCTACATCTTTCGTCTGCAGCTGCAGGGAAATTTTCCTGAAGTGCATAGCAGGAGGCATAATTCCTCAGTGAGGAGTGTAAAAATAAAAACTGAACAGTTCTAAGATGCTACATATGAGCACAGGGACACAGTTCACTCATTTAAAAAAATAAATACTGTATTCTGATCCACATTTCTTTTGGCTAGGTCTCTGAGTCACACTAGCAGCTAAACCAAATTAGTTTTAGCTGGAATATAAAGGCAGGTCAAAGCAATGAAGCCAACTTCTATTAAACAGAAGGAACAAAAAAAATGAGAGTACCTTAGAAAAAACAATTATTTGGCAGTGCAGTGCTATATTGAGTTTTGACACTGTTGTTTAGACTGCGTGGCAATATGAAAGGCATCATAATACTTGGATTTTGTCCTGTTTTGTTGGGGAAGGCAGCAGGACTCAGCCTGTTTATCTGAAGCAAAAGTAAAAGCTGTAGTTAGCTTTGGTCTCCATAGGAATGCCTTCTATCTTAACAAAAAGGAAATCTGGCTGACAGACCAAATTCAGGCCAGCTGGTCAGTTCCCTTGGCGTGTATCTACCAATATGGAAGAGTTTCTTCTCTCCTCCGTACAAGAACAAATATTTATCTCATGAAAAACAGAATAGGAAATACCAAAGAGGAGGAATTTCAGGTCTCTTGGGCCACTGAAATTGTGTGAGCATCGAAGGAACCACTCAAGTACAACATGAGAGAGATTCAGCCAGCAGGATACAAGTGATTGCAAGAAGAAGAATCAAGATTATCATAGATATCATGAGAAAAATAACTTGCAATGGAATTTTGTAAGGGGATATTTAAGACGTACAAAACTTATATGTATTAGTAAACGTTTATAAAGAACATCACAGGTGAAAAAAGGCAGAAATAAACGTGATTATACAGGAAAAAGCACAGGAAAATGGGAAAGAGGAAAAGACAAAATACGCCGGTCATGTAAACAGTGGCTCAGTGTAATTCTCTGTTCAAGACCTGCATTAGATTGTTGCAATATGTCCTATCCTCTTACTGAACTCTAACTATTTCCTGTGTGAGTCTGTGCATAAAAGTGTGCAATCTGGTAATGCACTTCGTGCTGGCATAGCTGGTGAGCTGGAAAAAGAATACCAGAACCTGGAAGGGCTTAAGGTTAGAGACTGGATAAAAACCGGCTGATGGTCTGGACGTTTATTGAGGATAACCTGTTAAGGTCTGATCTACAATCTGAGGGACCCACTTCTGTAAATCATGACAACAAGGGTGTATATATGTTCCAACTGGTGGATTTCAGACCTGATCAACTACACAAGAGGAACAGGCTAGACTCATCTATGCTCATACTAATGTGTGTACAGTTAATACAAATGTGGCTTTCAGTGAAGGCCTTGCCCTCCTATTTTTGTTAATCTGTGTGGCCTGACGTGTTTCTACTGTGTGAACATGAATTTGCATCTTTTGAATATATGCTCGGCCCCATTACTGAGCTGGGAATGTGGAATAGCAGCAGCCACCCCTAGCAAAACTGTGGGGAAAATTCCCCTGAGTTTGTCTTTCTTTCACAGCTGAGCTCTTTAATCTTATAGTTGTACAGCTGCGCTCAGAACTGACAGAATGTTTTTTTTTCTTGTCACCTGCACCTCTGTACCTGACACCACTCATAGGGAAGCAGGTCTGTGAGCATTTCTGCTGGGTTCTGCAGCAATATCTTTCAAATTTCCTGGTGCTTTAAGCATTTCTTTTTTAATCTTGCTTCAAAGAACATGGCACATCTCTGAAGCCCTGGAATCATTCAAATCTGAAGCACTCTAGGGTTTCAAAGTCACACTGTAATTTGAGGGATTTGAAGCACCTGGGAAAATCTGGAATGCATTTATTAATTATCTTCTTATAGAACTAAAGATATATGTAGAGTCAAACAGGCAAAATTAAAAGCATGATCTTTTTTTTTTTTTCCTCCTCCAGAAATGTTAAATCTAGGTGACTGATCATATAAAGTGACAATAAATGCTATTAAATATCAGAGTATAACTTGGTTCTCAAACTCTTAGGACAAGGTACTAACAACAGGTAGAATATTTCACTGTGAGGGAATTTTGAACTCATAGATCAGTTTCATACCTGAATTTTGGAAGCTTAAGTGAACCAAACTTCTGAATCTTTTCAAGATGGCTCTTCCTGTGCCAGTATTGATATCAGACTGAAAGTCAGCTTATTGCTGGAGGTGAAATATGTGATTGAAGTCATGATTTTTAACTGTAACTTGTTATACCTGCATAACTGCTGTGAAATAAGAGGTTCCCACAAAATTACATTAAATACTTTCTCAGGAAACCTACTTCTCAGAGAGTAACTTTTCCTCCAAAGTAGATTTTAGTTAAACTTAAAAAATGAAAACTCTTGGGATTTGGTGCAGCTTACTCAAAACCACCTAATTTTGTGAAGTAGCATAAACAGTATTCTAGTGACTGAAAACTCAAAAGGAGTTCCTTATCACCCTGTGCCAACAGTGTGCATGTGATAAACATCCTTCCTCTCTTGTGTTATTACTAGGGATTGAAATTGGAAAATAACTCACTGTGGCCATCTGTTTGCTAGAGAAGGGTCCAAAGCAAAGGTTCACTCCGTGTTTGCTGGGGCTAGGGTCTAGCTGTACAAACTCAGTCCATTCGTACTGTTAGCTTCAATGTGAAATGGACTTTCCACTGCAGCTCCCTGCTTCTCTGTTAGCTTTTCAGTTTCTGACTATTATTTAGTATTGGCCATTGTCCCTGCTGGCAGAAGTAAGCTTTCCATACATGTATATTCATGCAGAAAAAAAAAAAATAGATCTTGAAATTGCAACTCATCTCCAGATTCCCCTCAATTTTCCTGCTCATGGATAGCTTTTTTTTTTCTCACCCACTCTCCTAGGCATGAACTGATGGCCTATTTTTGTATCATATCCTTAATTTCAGGCTCAGCTTTTCAAGTCTTCTTATTCAAACAGAAAATAGATAAAAACTTCAGACTTGACAAGAGACTCACAATGTTTTCCACCTTCTTTGCAATTATTAGTCACTTCAAGGTACTTAAATGTGTGGAGCAGTAGACCTGAGCAGAACTATAGTAATTTCCCTTTTTTCCTCAAGATCTACTCCTTACAGATGATATCCTTTGACTGTAGGACACCATTAAAGATCAGGCAGAGGAGCAATGTGTGCATGAAGTTGTAATAAAAGTACAATCACAAGAGTGTAACCACATTCTCCTTTTTCCCTGCACAATCCTTTCTGTGTATGTCAGTTGTCATATTAGATATGAAAGCATATAAGAACAGGTGAGCTATCTTGACATGGGCTTGTACTAAAAATATAGGCGTCAATAGTTTGATTAGTATTCTGGATTTTATGATAAAGTATATAATTTGTTCCATGAACAGCTTAACATGGTTATAGTTATTTTTTTTCCTTTTGTGACTGTAAAATCTTACAAGCTCGAAAACACTGGCACTATGTGTGCTATATTAAGTATTAATGGGATTAAATAGCAAAGCTGATTTCTTTCAGTCAGTAAATCAGCAGTTCAAGGGATTATTCCCCAGGAAGTTAAAATATTTACAGTGCCACATATACAGCATCATTTGGATTTTGATGGGTCAAATATAAATTTGTCACTTAGGTGACAAGGAATTCCTGTTGTTATGACTAGTCATATTTTAGGAGCACACTTTGAAGAACAGTTACAACCTGGCTTATCTTTCTGTGCTGATAATTAATTGCAGGTGCACATAACCAAGTTCCAACCTGTGACATAAAGCTAATGAAACTGGTGCTGAAAATAATGCCTCAAGGGTTTGGCTCCTACTACTGTTCAAATTGATGGCAAAACCAGTATCTGAACAGGAACAGAATTTGATCATAATTGTTTGTTTTGCTTGTGACTGAGACTCGTTTTCTTTTGATGTAAATTGACATGTCTTCATCTGACAAATTCTTATTATGATGCTGTGGTTTATACTCAATCTCTCTCTCACTCCCCCCTTTTCCTCCTCACCTCTTCTGGAGGGATGGGGAGGAGAATTGAAAGAATGTAACTCCCACAGGTTGAGATAAGAACAGTAAGGTAACTAAGGTATAACACAAACCACTGCTGCTAACACCAATAATAATAACGATAATGGAAATAACAAGGGAAAAAAATACGACTGCTCATCACCCACTGACCAATACCCAGCCCGACCTAAGCAGTGACCTAACCCTTCCAGGTAACTGCCCCCAGTTTATATATTGGGCATGATGCACTGTGGTATGGAATACCTCTTTTGTTAGTTTGGGTCAGGTGTCCTGTCCCTGCTTCCTCTCAGCTTTGCCTCCTCCCTGGCAGCACATGAAACTCAGGAAGTCCTTCATCAGAGTAAACATTACTGAGCAGCAGCTATAAACATCAGTGTTATCAGCACTGTTCCCAGGCCAAAAGTCAAAACTACAGCACTGCACCAGCTACTAAGAAGGAGAAAAATGACTGCTACTGCTGAACCCGGGACATGTGGACAGTAGGATTACTTCATGGCCTAAGACATTCATGGCTCCAAACTCTTCTTGGTATTTTAAAAAATAATTTTATGCTTATCCCATCTCTTAGTACATTTTTGGGTCCTTCTCATGCTTCTGCAAAACCAAGCACTGTAACACAAAGCCTGAAGACATACGCACTGTTGCTGCGCAGAGCAAAGGAGATGCACAGATGTTGAATGATACACTGCAGCAAACACACTTTTTTAGCTTATTCCTAACTGCAGTGTCTGAAGATGAAATATCAAAAGTTAAATTCAGGACTCAGTTTAGGCTGTTCAACTCTTTTCAGGCAGAACTGTTTATGAAAAGCAGGTAAATATTTGCCACATGTATTGTTCTCCCTCTAGCTTTTAATTAATAATGTTTTCTTTAGGTTTTGTTTTCTTAATCATGAGCTGTTTTTACATCTATAGAGAAAGAAGGCATGATGCTGCCAAAGCATCCTCCACATCTTTTCTGTTCTTTGCCAGGTCCATGAATTGTGTGTGTTATGATTCCAGTCTTTCATATCAGATATGTTCTTCTATGATTTCCATGGTATTCAGAAAATCACTCATGCCACTGCATAGATGGTATTTGTGCAATCAGCCCTCTATAAACTGCACTGAATAAAGCTGCCAGACTAAAGTAACGTATGAAAATTCCTTGACCTCAACTCTTACTGGCAAATATAGGTAACACTAACATTTAAGACTGAAGAAAATGGTAAAAGAAAGAAAGTGAGGGCACAGATTGCTTTTTGAAAACTGTCTCTAAAATCAAAAAAAAAAAGAAGAAAAGGAGGGAAAAAAAATAAGAAACAGCCTGCCTGTGTTAGCATGCATTTGCAAGGAAGAATTATTTAGTCAACTAATAAATAAATAAATGCTGAGTTTTCTAATGAACTTCTCATGAGTCTCAAGACAACAGTGAAAGGAAGAAAAGGCTGATTTCTTTTACTAGTATAAATCAGAGTTATTTCTAATATATATATATAAGAGAATTTTGATACTATACAGGTGGACTGGCGGGGGGGCATAATTTTCAGTTTCTGTAGTAATTATATTAGTGGTAATTATGGAGTTTTGCATCAAAATTGGATTCTACCTCAAGAGTGAAGCTGTCTAGGTGGTGGATAATTGTATTCTTCATACAGTAGCAGCAGAGAAATCAATTATGGATTCACATCCCCCCTCCTCTCTGTTAGTCATATTTGAAGTTTTGACTGTGCATTCCGTTTATTTGCTGCTGGCCTAATAATCCCCTGCATGCTGGGAAAACCTTTGTTCTCTGACAGAAGTAATAAAGCTGTCTGCACGATTCCCTCTTGTGAGACATGGAGCGCTCCCATTTTATTTAATCTGGTGGTGTGCAGTCTTTTCAAAGTAAACACTTTACAGGGACCAAAAGAGGAATGATATTCCAGTGACTGGCCCGTGTGACCAAAAATATTAAAAAATTTCTTGTCAGGTAAAAAAACAATGACTTCTAATTTCAGATTTATCTCCCCTCTTTTTCCGTCCCCCCTAAAGAAACCTGTATCCAAAGAAACCTGGGTCAAATGTTTTTTTGGCACTCATTTCTGCTACAGCATGTAGCTTCCTGTGGAAGTTCTTCAGCTTTCCCCTTCTCTTCATTCACTCATTCCCACTGAATGGCAGCACACAGAAAATGAAGAGATCTAAATGCCAGCAGGAGGCTGGCTGCTTTCTTCTAGGCATGTCCTGAGCCCAGTCACCCAGAACAACTTGTGATCCCTGGACAAAGACTCTCACAGCGGGTGGCCATATCAAGAAATTTTCCTCCTGGAATTAGATATTATTCCAGGAATCACTACTGAGTCAAACATAATGCCCCATCCTGCTGGGTCAAGTAGGATTTCATTTCAATTTCTTTACACAACGATGCGTTTCATCTTGTCTGCCTACAATGACAGTGCTCAGGCATGAAATAAATTGAAGTGCTTGAAAGGCAGAATTATCCCTTGAACCTGCAGCATTCCCGACCCCAAAAACATACATTGTCAAGTGAGTTCCAGATAAGCAGGATCTTCACCGAGTGTTTGTGCTGCATGGCTTCCTTTAATCATACTCCCTTTTGTAAAAGGGATTTTTGAGGAGAAAGATAAATCATTGCTGAGGAAAAAGGTCATTTTCAAAAGGCTTTAAGAGCTTCATTTTGTGTGGCTTTTCAAGGTGAAACAGGTAATTCAGTGCAGCAAAAACCTTTTGTATTCAACTTAATTCACAGTTCACACTACTAAGAAAAAAGTAACAAATAGCTTGAATAACATTCTTCATTAAAACTATTCTTATAGATGTGTGAGCCACATTTTTTGTTTGCTAATGCATTGGCCTGGATATTGAAAAATAAATTTATGACTACTACTGAAGCTGTATATCCTGGTATTAAATCATCTGTGCTCCCAGTATTGGACCATTTTCATGCTGTAGTATAAGTGTCATCAATCACTTCTGGGAATCACTTTTGTAACCTATATACTGAATATACTAATACCAAGACATACAAGCATATGACTGACATCCTATCCACAACTAGACAGGGATTCATATTTTCAGGGTAGGGTAGCAAAAGTTTTGCAATGTTTCATGGACAATGAGTATGCCCTGGATAGAGGCACTCTTTCTGTACCTCTTTGAGGCTACCACTGCAGGCTTTCCAGATATCTGATCACAGATATTTGTCTTTGTTTAAGGCATCTGTGCTCTGTATTTTAACCTCAAGATATGAGCTCAGCACTAGAATGATCAGATGAATATATGTAGCTTGGGTTAGTAGACTAAGTCACAATCCTTTCAGCTATAACAGATACACTTATCTGTCCTTTCTGTTTTTTTCCCACTGAACCGAGTATCCTCTAAAGCATGGCTGCACACTGGGAATAACTATGCAAAATATTTATTAATGTTAATTGCATCATCTATATCCTTAAATAATAACCGTAATCAAGAAGGCTATCTTTTATAATGACAAAATACTTTTAAAGCATTCATATATATCAAGAATAGGGAATACAGAAATGGATCATGTTTGCATACTTGTTTTTCCCACTCATATATAAAATGTGTATATTGTTGATCAAAACATGGTCATGTTCAACTTTGATCCAGATAGTATACCTGCCCTAAAACTACTGTGGACATTCAAGATAACTATATTTTAGTAGAAATAGGCAGAAATGATGTTAAAAACGGACGTTCTTCTGTGAGATTACACTGTTCTTTTGTTATTTACTTTCAAAGAAATAACAACCCTAAGGAAATGCAACCAAGATCACAGATAGAATATGCCTGATGTGGTGTGGGATCTTATGAAGAAATCATGTTCCATAAACTCATTTTCTTGTCCCAATCATCTAGCTTAACAAAAAGTATTACCCTGGCTTTAAATCCTTCTTCTTTGTGGATGATAGTGTGTTTATAAAGAAGTGTTTTATAGCGATTGCACATAGAACATGAGATGAGTCATGCTTATGAACTCAAACAAAGTACTGTGAACCAGTTCACTTTTTCAATATATTGCATCTCTCCAAATCAAGAGGCATGGGCCAAGTACTCAATTGATGCTCTTGATACAGTGGAGAAGATGTTAATATAATGCATTCATACAATAATAAATGAAGCTATTAGTTCATTTAGGAGATAGACTGTATTAAAGAAAGATGATTAGTGTATTTTTTGTAAACAATTCATGAATCAATAAATAAATAAAAATTTTTATTCTGCACAATTATTTATATGATATACTGGTGGCTGCAAGAAGTCATGCCAGTTTCGGAAAGAATTCTCTATCAGGATGATTGATTATTAGAGTGGATAAATATTGCAAGGAACACAAGAAATAGCCAGCATAGAAGAGAACAAATATGGGAAATATATGGTTTCACAGTATTTATCATGAAGACTGTAACAGCTCATGCAGTCACTGATTTATTTCTGACTACTCTAATGTAAGACCATTCTAAATTAGTCTCAGAGCAAAATCAGGGAGGTGATCCTGCCCCTCTACTCTGCTCTCGTGAGACCTTACTTGGAGTATTGTGTGTGGTTCTGGTGTCCTCAACATAAAAAGGACATGAAACTGTTGGAACAATTCCAGAGGATGACCACGAGGATGGTCAGGGGACTGGAGCACCTCCCCTATGAAGATAGGATGAGAGTTGGAGCTTGTTCAGCCTGGAGAAGAGAAGGCTGCGTGGAGAACTCATAGCAGCCTTCCAATATCTGAAGAGGGCCTATAGGGATGCTGGGGAGGGACTCTTCATAAGGGACTGTAGCGATAGGACAAGGGGTAGCAGGTTCAAACTTAAACAGAGGAAGTTTAGATTGGATGTAAGAAAGAACTTCTTTACCGTAAGGGTGGTGAGGTACTGGAATGGGTTGCCCAGGGAAGTTGTGAATGCTCCATTGCTGACGGTGTTCATGGCCGGGTTGGACATAGCCTTTGGTGACATGGTTTAGTGGGAGATGTCCCTGCCTATGGCAGGGGGTTGGAACTGAATGATCTTGAGGTCCCTTCCAACTCTAACTATTCTATGATTCTATGATTCTATGATCCATTCACATCTCCAGAAAGAAAAATGTGCTTCTAGAGGTAATTTTATCACAAGGGCAGTGTCTGTTTTCATACAAACCCTTTCTTTTCAAGGCCTATAAAACAAGGCATAAGTTCTATTCCAGTGAAAATTTTGGACCCATGTATACTAATTCTGTAGTAAATATGGGCCTCTCAGAGTATTCCAGCATCTTTAGAAAAAAGGTTACAGTAGAATGCCTAATTAATTTTCCTGAGTAGATAATTAGTCTGTAAATGTGATCTGAATCAGAAATATTCTGTATTGGATTTACTTCTTCCAAATGTAATAGACCAGAAAAAAAAAACCCTATACTAAATTTAAGTTTGTAAAAAAAAAAAAAAAGAAATCTTGTAGGGAAGAACATATATTTCTTATAGTTATTACTTGTTCAAGGTCAGAATTTACATTTATTTGTACCACACACCTATTTGTTGTTCTTAACCTTTAATTTCTGCTTTCTTCTTATCACATGGCCATTAAGTTTTTGTCCTAGGGAGTTTTTTAGCTCCTTTCCTTCTTTTTCTGTTTTCTCAAAGCTTGATAATGCCAAAAGTTATACCAAAAATACAAAGCAAATTTTCTTTACTAGGGAGAGGAAGGTTATATTTATTAAAAAGCAAGCATATCTCTTAGGCATCTCACCCTCATGCATGGAAAGATATGGTATAAATTTTTAGTAATCTTGTCCATTGGCTATGGAACTGCCTGAATAGAAATTAAAAGGTGAGATAAAATGTTGTGGTAATATCATCCTGATCTAAATCTTGTCAACAAAACAATTGTCTGTAATTAGAGTGCCAGTAAGCTAATAAGCCTATAGTGTCAGAAGACAGGAAAGAAACACAGAGAACAATTCATTTTCATTCTTGAAGCACTGCAAGGAGCTAGCAATCATGAAGATGAAAACAAGATAGCTAATTGTCTTGATAATTAAAGCATATGCATAATATTTGTCTTATTTCCTTAAGATTTCAAACTATTACACTGAAAGATAAATCAAAACAAAATACCTTTCATGTTGGTGTAGTGAATAGTGGAAATATTTAGTCCAAAGCTAAATGTTCCTCCTCTTTTTTCTTAGAGTGTTAATTTAATATTTACTCTGAATTGCAGATGGAATACATGGAAAACCTTATTATTTCATGATTTTGACCTGTCTTACAATTTTTCTTCTTTATAAAAGAATGCTTCCAGTTGGCATTTTTTTCTGGGGTTTTGTATGTTTGTTTTCTAATAAAAAATAAAAGCAAGATAAAATGCAGTTTCCGTAAATGTGTTTACACCATGTCACCAAAAGGAATACAGGGGAAATCACTTAAATCCCACCACAGATATTATGTTATGATCAAATTCAGTTTTTCCATTACTTTTTAATTAAAAGAAACAAAAAATACCTATCAGTTATAAGTTCAATTTCTTGGCTCACTGCATTTACATCAACAGCTATATATGTCAAGGTGGGAGTTTACAAGACCACTTATCACATTTGCATTACTGATACATACACACATACACACACCCTCCATACAGTACAGCAATTTCTTTTCAGTGTGTTCTTATCTGAAGATTTGGTTGGTAATTTGGTTGCCGACACAGGTGCTGAAGTGTCTCTGGAAATAGCAGATGAACAATTATAGTTTGCAATAAGCCGAGTATTTTAATAAAAAAACCTGCATAAAAATAGTACCATAGCTGCTGAGTCCAGCTGATGAGCTCTTTTGGGTGTATATATAAAAATATATAACCATGGTTTTCTCTTAGATATTCCTTATAGTAAGATATGCTTTGTTCTGTCATGTGTAAATAAGAAAGTTGTGTAAATGTGCATTTTCTCAAATATATATGTGGAAACATTCCTCTGCACCTTTTTTATTATTTCATGTAGTTCTCAGCTTTTCTTGTTGGGAAATCTAGCCATTTCCCAGGAGAAACTCCTCAATGGAGAATGAGGGATCCATCCTGACAAGAATGTAATAACACTTAGTCTTTGGGAGCTTTATTTCCCACTTGTGCAAGTGCAAAGCCTGTCACTGAAGCACATCATGAGAGGGAGCACAAACTGGAAATGGAGGTACACCACTCCCACACAGCAGCAGCCCAAGGCAGAGGGATGCCCACCAGCTAAAAAAATGCGAAGTGCATTGCACCTACCTGGAAATATTTAATTAGCCACTTATAAAACCCTCATATTTTTCACTTCCAGCTCAGCATTGCCTTGTACATCCATGAACTCCCTTAACTTAAAAGGTCTGCTAAATAAGCTGAATTTTGTCTGTAGTATAGAGCTAATTGCCAAATCTTTCATATCATAATTTTTTTTTCCAGTATTTTATTAAACAAATCATGTCCTTTTCTACAGTACTGCAATCCCTGCTTTTTAGAATTAAGACAGCAACAAATATAGAATTATAGAATCATAAATTATAGAATAGTTAGTGTTGGAAAGGATCTTAAGGTCATCTAGTTCCAACCCCCCTGCCATGAGCAGAGACATCTCCCACCATGTCACCAAAGGCTATGTCCAACCCGGCCTTGAACATCATCAGCAATGGAGCATTCACAACTTCCCTGGGCAACCCATTCCAGTACCTCACCACCCTTACGGTAAGGAATTTCTTCCTCACATCCAATCTAAACTTCCCCTGTTTAAGTTTGAACCCATTAACCTTGTCCTATCGCTACAGTCCCTTATGAAGAGTCCCTCCCCAGCATCCCTATAGGCCCCCTTCAGATATTGGAAGGCTGCTATGAGGTC